>WBMZ01017683.1:0-46349 GCA_013400975.1 Atrichornis clamosus | reverse complement strand
CGGCGCCGCAGGCCCAGGCGCTCGACGGGCCCGCGGCCGCCGGGGGGGCCGCGCTCCATCGCAGCCCCGCGGGGGGAGGGCTGATCCCGGCGGGATGGCCGGGAGCCGTCGCGGATTGGAGGCGAGCGCAAAGCTTCGAAGAGCCGAAGGGGCCGGCGCTGCTGCGTGGGCCGGCGCCGCGGTGGCGGCGAGCCCGTGAAGAGGGCCCTGCTGCCTTGGGCAGGCCGCGGCCTGGCGCAGCTCCGGCCCCTCTCGGCTTCTCGAAAGGAGGGAGGAGCAGATGGCCGCTTGCTGCGGAGCCGTGCTTCCCGAGGGCTTTTCCGTATCTTGTGAGTCGCCAGCGAGCGAACTCGCTTGCTTTGTGGTTGGAGCAACGTGTGACGCTCCGCGCCTCGCAGGTGTCAGTACAGATCTCGCATCCATTGTGCTCCCTGATAATGAGTAAATAACGCGCGGACGGGTTGTTCGAACGTTTTTCTCCGTATCTTTGACATTTTCAGTGCTGGTCAGTTCCACCCACCCATCCCATGTTCATTTCCTTTTGCGATTCTTCTCCCCACCTTATTTTCCTAGAACTAAAAATATTGAACAGCAGTTACGCAGTGTTTTTAATCTTTCAAATCTTTGTTGTTCCCAAAATGAGCGCTGTTGCCAAAGTGGCTGTTCTTGCCGTGTTTTAAAGCACACAGTTACGTAAGGCTGTCCTTCCCCTACAAGGGCCTGCCTTTCCCTTAATACCCACTGCTGGCCTAGCCAGTGTTTGCGTGGTAAGGGTGCGCCAGGGAAACCATCTGTTGGAAGACTGGGCACTCCGCGAGGAAACTGAACCAGCCCACTGAACTGGATTTCTGTGTGGGCATTAAAATGCACGTGTGAGCACAAAGGAGGGAATGGCTACAAAGGGCAGCGTAGGCACTTCCGGAGTTCGGGGATGGCTGAGGCTAGTCTGAGTAAGTGCTGTCACGGTTCACCCCTTGCCCCATAAAAACCCAGTACCCAGACTTCCAAATTTCCGACACTTACCTGATGGCACAGTGAGTCTGAGTAAAGAAACTAATCAATAGAAACCTAATGGATATTAGTTAACAGAGAAGGTAAATCACATTAATTCAAAATACTGCATCCAAACTGACTGGAATTATTTTCACAGCTAACATGATATGTCGTGTGTTTACTTTGCCTGCTTTAGAACCCGATATTGTAATGCAAGATCACATTATGTTTCCATTCCTTAAGGCTTGAGTTCTTTGTTTTTTCTATGACAGCAAGCTCACTAAGTGAGCCAAATAATTAATATTTTCCGGGTACAAGACCTTAAAAATTCCTAAATCACATAAATTGAAAAAGTGACACCTCATAGTAAACAATGGATTTTGACATAAAATATCACAAATTATATATCCTGGATCAGTAGATAGTTTTGAAAACTTGAATGCCCCAAATAGCCTTTTTGAATTTTTGCTGTTGTTGAAACTTCATAATGCAAAAATGTTTCTTTTTCAAAGCCTGATAGACGGTTAAAATAAAATATATTTATGGTTACTGGAAATGGAAATAATTTGATGACTACCATCTATCTTTTGTATGCTAATAAAATTTTATTGCAGAGATTCTTCTCAGTGAAAGCAAAAGTTTTGAGAATGTTTTATGTTGTTATTCTAATGATTAGCACAACAGTTCTGATTTTTTTTTTTTTTCCAACTGCTGCTAGCCCTGTAAAATCTTAGAGGTTATAGAGGTGGGGATTTTTTTATGCTTTGTGATAAAAAAAAGCTTACTAGTCTGACAGCAAATAAAAACGTTGAGATACAGGAAGTTTTTAAGTGACATGATTAGAAAGTATAAAACTGGAAGTTCTTTGTAGGTTCTGCTAGAAGTCAGCAAGACAGAATTTTACCACTTTTCTGGCTGTAGAGAATCAGTCTTTTAACATGTGTACCTGGAGGACAGTAAAATCAAATCCTATTGAACCAAGACTTCTACGATGTAAAAGTGATCTTAAGCACCCTATTTTAGGTTTGCTAATCTGATAAACGGTGCTGTTTTCTTTCTTAGCATCAACCTTAAGATGAGTGGCTGCCGTGTCTTTGTTGGACACTTGAGCTCACGTGCTCGTGAACGAGATGTAGAGAAATTCTTCAAAGGATACGGTCGCATACGAGAAATCCATCTAAAAAATGGATTTGGATTTGTGGTAAGTAATAACCTTGTTTTCCTTTCACTAGTACCTAGATTGCAGGTACTAACCCTGCTAGGCTGATGTCCAAGAAGGGAAGATGGTTAAGAGAATAGTAGTTGCAGTGGGAAATGGAAAACATGAGTATACATTTCAGACTGCGTTTGAGAATTTGGGATTACTGTTTTGGCCAGGTTTTGCTCAAAATCTTGATAACATTCTAGCTACATTAAATACATTATTTGATCATAGTCTTCCATGTATTTAAAATTTATTCCTCATTTCTGAAGACTGTATAAATATCCTGTTACGACAGTACAGAATTTTACTGTTGACCTGGAGAAAAGTTTACACAGAACCATTTACATTCCTCTCTCACTCCCAGTCTGCTTGGTCATATCTCTTAAATAATGGCCTGACATAAAGGCAGAGTAGTTGGCTAGAACAGCTGTAGCAGGTGCTTGCTGGTGGATTCAAGCAATACAGCTTCAAACTCTTGTGCAGCTAAAGTTAGACATATTCACCATCAGTACATGTTCATAGGGCACATGTGTCTGTCAGACTATTAAATGAAATAGACGGTTCATTGTATCTCAGTTACCACTGCTTTCTAGAGCTCTGGGCTCCTAAACATGTCCAAACTTTGCAGCTTTACAGGTTCTCAAATTGACTCAGGATCAGCCTGTTTTTTAACTGTTATCTCCTGAGAATTGAGAATTAACTGTTCTGCAGCACTTAGTTCTAACTGGAAAGGTTGATACTGCCCTTGCATTATGGCAGGCTTACACGCCATTCTTTCTGCTAAGATCAATCCCTTGAATGAAGTTACAGGAAAAAGAACCGGCTTTGCCTACTTTAGTTTTGTATGAATATTGCTCCTTAACTCCTGCGCATCCTGGTTCCTGATTACCCTGCATTATGAGCCACTTCTTGTTGACTGCTGGTAGGTAAATATCTGTCTCTTGAAGTCCGGAGGTAAATGGCTGATCTTCACATGAGCCTGAGTTTATGTAGAGTGCTCTTTCCAATTGCTGCTGTTTCTCAATCCCCTTTCCCTGAGTGTTCCGTTTCCCTTCCTGGGCAGGGCTGTTGACTCATTCAGGAACAACTTCTCTTCAACTCTTGTAAGCGAATCAGTCAATCCTCCTTTCTCTCTTCTCTGGTTCCTAGGTGGAACCATTTTCTCTTCCAGGCACACTAAGAAGCTTGAATAATGGTTTCAGAGCTTTATCTAAAAAATTTAATTGTTCTCAGGATAAAATTTTTTTCCTTGGAGCTGAACAAAACTTTCCCTCCCATACCTGTCATCCCATCACTGTGCACCCACGTGAGGAAGATCACTTCCATTGTCTGTGTAACTGTGTTCTAGGTTTTGGAAGACTCTGACTGGATTCCGTTGGAGCTGCCTTTTCTTCAGGCTGAACAAACACAGCTCTCTCAGCTTTCTGATCTGTTTGGTGGCCCTCTGCTAGTCTCACTCCAATTTTTCAATGTCTTTTATGAACTGAAGGATCCAAAACTGGAGGCAGTATTCCAGTGTGGCCTAACAAACAGCGAGCAGGGTGGAATAATAGCATCCCTTGGTCTGCTGGTTGTACTCCTACTGATGCAGTCCAGGACGCAGTTTGCTTTCATTGTAGCAAGGCCACACTGCTGACTCATGCTTAGCTGACTCTCCACTAGGATTTCCATGTCGTTTTCAGCAGAGCTACATGCCAGCCACTCAGCCCCCAGCCCATTCTGCTTCTTAGGATTATTTTATGCCATGTGCAGCCCTTCATGTTTATCTTTTGTTAAAACGCGTGATTCTTGTTCACCTTTCAGCCTATCAAGGGGATGGTTTTTCATTCTGGTATATCTATTTCTCCTCCCACTTCGGTGTCAGACACAAAATCGGTGAGGCTGTACATGATGCTGTCATCCATGTCATTTACAAACAAATGGCATTATCCTTTGTGGCATTTCACTTGCCATGTTTTGTCTGTTCATCTTTGTTTTCTGTTATTTAAGACATGTTTTTATAAAATGTCTTACAAAACCAAGGGAACATTGTTGTAGTGTTAGAAGCATTTTTTATTTTGCTTGATTGAAATCACTGTTCAGTCTTTGAAATCAATCATATCTACTTAAATTGTGCAGATTTCAGGGCATAGTGTTTTCAGACTTCAGACCATAAAGCTAGATAGACTTGGGGATATTAAGTTTTTTAGAAACTAGCTGACATGGGAGTTGTAGGTGCCGACTATTGATACTTTTAAATGCTGGGCCTAAATTAATTTTCTTAGGATAATCTTTGCATCATCATGCAAAGATGTGTGATGTTTCACTTGGTAGTGAAACAGATTTGAGTGCAGAAGAGGGAAGATTGCTTAAGTCAGTATTGCTTCTGAAAAGCCGTTTATAGTTATGCAAGCACTTTCTTCAACTTGAGAAGCTTCTTCTCTGTTGTTCATTGCTTTCAAGCTGCATTTCCACAGTTTTTTCTCTCCATCTGTGCTTCCAGCAGTCCCTACCCAACTGCTTGTTCTCTTTGCTTTATTTCTTTCCTTTGTTCCCTTGCCTCTCATGGTGTCGCTACAGTTGTTCAGCCACGTATAATGAACCTACCTGGGAAGCTGATCTGGTTGTAAAATAACACTGTCTTTTTCACCTCACCTCCTGCACAAAGTGTGCTGGTTTTCATCTGGGTAGGTTTCTTGGCCTAGTTTCCTGCAGAGCTGTACAAGCAGCTTTGCCAAGAACCAGTGGGCTGGATAGTGGGCAGAGGCTACTCAGGCTGACTAAAGCAGCATTTCTGCCAAAAGCGAACTGACAGATTCTGTTGCAACAGTATTTGGAATTATGTGTGTTACAGCTGATCCGGACCCGCAGGTGGCCAGTGCTGAAGAGGGGCTTATGTTTCATACCCTTTTTGGACGGGCACCTTTTTGCCCAGCTAGTGAGCTGAATTCACTCAGAAAAAAAACCAGCAGGGGTCTTTTTTCTGGTTTATTTGCCAATTCCCTAAGATTTTAATCGGTCCCAGTAAGAGAGTTTTGGGAGTGCACAACTCTCCTGCTTTTGTTTGCAGTTGATCAGGTCATGCTGTGATACAGTTTTTCCCTGTGTAGGGTTGTGTTTTTAATTGTATGCCTTGAATTAATTCCTCCCACTTCTCCCCAAAATTATTTTAGATATTTCTATAGTAAACCAGGTCATTTAATTTATTTAATATAGGTCCTGCAAATACTTACACCGAAACAACTGAGGCAGACAAAAGGAGTCTGTTGAGTGGAGGGAGGAGAAATGGTCATGAATAGGAAGACCTTGGCTTTTCAGTCATAAATGTACTAGGAATTTGCTTCCTTATTCAAAGTTACTGGTGATACTTGCTGTAGAAATGTAAAATTTATAAAGCAAGCATGTTTACTACTATTTGTATATACTGTGAAGGAAAATACTTTTTTATTCCTATTTTCTTTCTAGGAATTCGAAGACCACAGGGATGCTGATGATGCGATTTATGAACTAAATGGTAAAGAGTTGTGTGATGAAAGGTAAGTGTGATACCATAATTTCCCTTAAGAATAGAAAAAGTGCTTTGCATCAAAATGCAGTGCATTATCTTGTGCTCTGACTCCTATTTCTTGTGGCTCTGTAGTAGGATACATCTTCCATAACTTTAAAGACATTCATTAGGATCCAGTCTTGTATAAGGCAAAGATTAGTTTGGGACTGGAGGAGGAGTGGTTTGGAGCAGGGCTGACTGTTTTCTCTACTTGCATTTAGTTCTCTTTCAAAGCTAACACAGGATCTTGTCATTAGGAATACTAGTAAGAATGAATTGAACTTACTTATTATTTATCTGTCTGTTGACCAGAAAATAAACTGATGATAGCCTGTCATCATTTGGAGTGTTGCTCTTCAGCTTGCAGCAATGTGGACTATAGTCATTGTATGCTACAGTAATTTTTGTTGTGATTGTGGAAGTTGTATTTTAAGTCATTAGGTTGGTGTTAGTTAATTTAGTACTCTTTTCGCTCAGTGATTACTCCTGTGCTCTGGTTGAGCAAATTCAGGTGTTTCAGTCTGAATTACAGACTTGTGACAATTTTCATGAGAATCTGATGGAGATGAATGAGAAAAGAGAAAACCACTCATCTGGCTCTTTAAGAAATGCCAATGATTGCGTTATAAATCATTGCTTGCAAGGGCAGGATAATTCTTTTTTATGCACATTTGCTTCCAGTTGTGAAAGATTTAAGTCAATGTCAAATACTTAAAGTTTGTTGTTTTATTTTTTTATGTGCTTGTTTCTTTTGTTCCTGTCAAAAGGGTTACAATTGAACATGCTCGAGCCCGAAGAGGAAGGGGGAGATTCTCACAACGGTTCAGTTACTACCAGTCGCAGAGTGGATCTAGGTAGGTGGTCTGGGCTCTGTGTCCTTTTCCACTTCCAGTACCTGAAGAACTGGAGTGAAATGCTGTTTTCTTCTTGTGATACAGGAATCCAGCTCTGTTTCCTTGTATAGCTTCACAAAAGTTTTATGTTTTCAAACCATGCAGGTTCATTACTATTATTTGCCTTCTCTGGCTGAAGAGGGTGTGGATTTTAAAGCAGTTTAACTGTCTTGAAGAGGTTCACAAATGTATTACAAAATGTGCCTTTGCCATATTGTAGGTACTACACTGGTCTTGCTTCCTACTGTTACGGTAAATGATGTGAAGAAGTACTGCTGCAGCTGGATTGGCTGTTTTTGACACTAAATCAAGAAAAATGCAGAGCTTCTCTATTGAGGCTTTTGTCATCAAACTAAGCTTAATGCTGAGTAGAATTATTGTAGAGAAATAATTCAAGGAGTTTACTGTCTAACCAAGTGCTCACATTTCCAGTTGTATGGTTATCAAAATGCTTATTTCAGCACAGCCTAGAAAAGGAGCAGTACTGGGGCACAAGATAAACACTTCTGCACATATTAGTAAATACCAATTGACTAAGTTTGCTGACGAAGCAGGTGCCTTTCTAAAGGAGAGTCTCTCTCCAGCAATGGAATGTGAAAAACAGGACATAGCTCATGTCTAGAATACCTCTAGAGGACACTCAGTATTTGTGGAGTTGTTCAGTTTCAGTGATTTGAGCCAGTGGTGAACCTTGTGCCAACTTGCAGTGAAAGTTCTGCAGATCTGCATATATTCCACCAGACGTTACATCTTTGTACTTTATATCTACCTGTGTGAAGTAAATACATGTGGAATAATTTACTCTTTAGAAACATTTGTAGCTGCGGCCTATGCAGCGTAGAGTTTGGAAGAAAGACAAAGATACAAGGGATATAAACCTTCATGTTTGTTTCAGTTAGAATTGCTGCCAGTTACAAACCAGTGTCTGGAACATCTAATTTGCATATACAAGTATGCTAATTAGATTGCTTTTTCTTTAGAGGCAATAACCTTGATGTGGTATAATTGGTCCGAGGTCCAGGCTAAAAGTGGACTTTTAAAGTAGGAAGTGTGATTGAAGGTCATGGGCATCTGATGTTGTAGTCATGTTCCTGATGTCAGACTGCCAGTGCCAGACAGGAAGAGAATGCGGTTTGCAGTAATGGAAAAATGAGACTCAGCCAGTTTTGTGACTCTGGGACCTCTGTTTAAATACCTGGAAGATCTGGATGTTCTGAAAAAAATTGGGACACTTTGAGGTATGCACTGAAATTAAATTGCCTGCGCTTCAGTGTACAAATCAACACACACAATTTAGGATTATGTTTCTGTGGGAGAAGATTAGAATCATTTTCTCTTAAGGTCAGTGCTCTTGATTTTTGAATCTTTTTTTGTAGCCATACAAAGTAGTACCATTGTTAGAATCCTGCATTACTTATCAAAAACTGTCATACCTTTTTCCATAATTCTCAAATTCCTTTCTATTCAGAATGACTAGGAACAGAAATTACTTGCCAAGGATAATATTCTTTCCAGGTGTCTTACTCTCATGTATGAACATTTTCAAGCCACATTTTCGTTTTTGAGAGGGTCTTTCATTTTTGGTTAAGTGGAAAACATGAGCTTTCATTCAGGAACTGTAAACTGCCACAGTTATTTCAGGGCAGTGAGTTGTTTAGCTCTCATTTTACTGAAATACAAATATTTCTACCCCCAGAAAAGTCTAATACAGATCACGGTGGCATTTATAAATAATAACAGGTGATTTGGAATTTAGAAGCATGAACTAAGGTGCCTTTGAATTGTGCCTTCTAGCTCCCTGACATGAAGCAGAATGCTGCCAACTAAAAAAAGATAGAAAAAAAATTGTCCTTTTTCTGAATATTCTCAGAAACCATATGTGAGCCAAGCAGGTCAAATACCAAAATTAAACTAAATCTCTTTACATGATACTCATTTTACTAGACATTTACCTAGTGTATCTAGAAGAAAATGGCAGCTATGTTGGCTTCCTTGGTAAAAAGTTCTTCATCAAAATCCTTTCTAATCCCCTTTTAGCAGCTTGCTTCTTCTAGTGGAGTCTTAAATATATTCTCGACTTGGGAGAATGAAATCTGCAGTCCAATAAGGGAATTACTTAAATCTTTCAGCAAACTATAGAAAATGTCAGATTTCTTAAGTTTTATATTCCTTACACTGGATAATTTTTTTTCTTTTTTCCTTTGAATTCTTCCAGCCGGTATGGACCTCCTGTTCGTACTGAACACAGGATCATTGTTGAAAACCTTTCATCCCGTATCAGCTGGCAGGTGAGTTAGCATCTTCTCTTCTTCTTCTTTTTACATCCTATTTTACTACTCCGTAAGTAGACTGCTTTCAGCCTCATTTCTTAATAAAGCCATCATAAATATTTAACATGAACAGAAAAAAAGAAAATAAGCTTCAGTGATTGCTAAAAATAAGCATTCAAGCACTTACAGAAGTCTTTTGTTTCATAGCTGTGCAAATAGTTCTATAACTACATTCTGTAGTTGGGAACTAATTCTTTCTTACTTGTGTTTGCCACCTGATAAAACTTCTGAAGACTCTAGATTGATTCTAAAATACTGAAACATTGCACTCATTCACACTCTGTCATCCTTTTGTATTGTTACACCTGGAAGTGCATGCCTTTGTTTTGATTGAAATTTACAGTCTTTTCTTATATTTTGCAAATATTTTTGTGAGCTGATGCATGACTGAGAATTCTGTTAATACATCAGTAATAGAGGAAATTTTAAGAGAGCTACTGTGTCAAGTGTGCTTACTGTAGATACTTTTTTTAAAAACCCAAACTTTCAGTACTTGTCATTTGAAGCTTTCTTACCACCTTTCTTTTTTGTTTGTTTTTGCACCCCTCGCTAATGTTTTGCTATTATTTAGCTGGTTTTAACAGAACAGCCATATAATCAATTCCTTAAGTTGTGTTCTGCATAGTATACAGTGTATAGAAAGTTCACTTTTTAAGGGCATCGCAATAGGTGCTATTTACAAAAGGTGAGTGAGTAGTGGAGTTTAGTCTCGTTCATTAACATTTATATTCTTTGAATAAAGAGACTTTAATCAATGTACTGAAAGATGCAGTAGAACATGTTGAATGTTCAAAGCCTTGGTCTTGGAGCTACTTCCCCACGAGGAGGCTGCTTGACTTGCCTGGAGCTCGGCTGATGTGTTTCGTAAGAGTTTGGGTGCAATCCATGCAGATAAATGGTTGAACTAAGTTTGTTTATCTTCCGCATGACAGGTTCAAAGGGTTCATAACTGTACAGTTGTGTTAATTATTGAATACTAAAAAAACCCGAGTTGAAGCAATGAGCAAGTGGATTCAATCTAAATATCTTCTGGGTATGCTACACAGTTACATATATGAAGAGACTGCCACTTGGAAGCGATAGTAGGGACCAGAGAAGTAAGCTATAATGGAGTGTTAAGGAAAATAAATCCTATAATGCTGTTCAGTGTTAAATTCATAACTTGAAAAAAAATTAACATTTCTGTAACTTCTTTTACTTGTGAATATTTATAATGGCTTTATGTGTACTTACATTTGAATCTAAAGCCCACCCAATTGAGATTTCGTACTGGTGAATCTTTAGTATTCTAATTAAATGTTTTAATGTCTCTTAAATATACGATAAGTTAGCATAAGAGACTTTTTATACCTGCCTAAACAGACATCACTTGAAGCTAACAACCATATGCAAGCTGCATTAATTTTGAAGTTGTATTGCTTTGATACTGACCGTAGTGTTTTAACTTCTTTTAACTATGCTACTTACACAACAGATTAAAATGGCTAATGCATTAACAGTAGTGGCATTATTTTTCCCTTCTAATCCCTGAGCTGCTAGGAAGCACAGTCGATACGGAACCTTACTTTAAAATTCATGCACAAAATTTAACCTTTGGTGTGTCCAGATCCCCATGCCTTGAAAACATCTATCTCCCTTAAAAGTTACTGTGTTGGGATATTAAAAAAAAAAAAAGCCACAAAAATCTCTATTCAGATCCATTTCCTGAAATTATTAACTATATTGTTAATAGACAATCTCATCTTTAAGTAGTAGACAAACTGTTGGAATTCTTGTTATTTTAGCAAGCATATATTTCTGCATGTTCAGAGCTATCTAACCACCCTCATTAGTTGTTCAGTATCTGAATTTTCAAGCAGTTGAGAAAAGTAGGTTTGTGTTACATCAAGATGTATTGTTTAATACGTGTTTGTCCTATTTATGGTTGTCCTACACCTTATTTCTCTTTGCTGCTAAGGACAAAGTGCTATTTAAGGTGAACCAGAACAGTAAACTTAGGATAAAATTTGATTGTTCCACTGGTTAAGTAAAACCAGGTAACTTTAAAACATTCCTCTAATAACAGAATGTCGAGCTTTTATAATACATGCACACTTACTCTCTTTTAAGCAATAATGTTGGCATCTTAATCATGTTGACATTGCTATTACAAATGATACTTCATGTTGATGTTTCTTAGGATTCAGCATATAGTGTGGCAAGGTAGTGGGATGTGGGAGCCTCAATTTTAAAGCCTAAAGTTACTAATGTAGGGAATAATTATGTAGATTAACATTTTCTAACTTGCGTTTGACTTACCAGTTTTGGTCTGGTTAAATTCTCATTGATGTGAACAGAGCCAAAATTTTGTCCATCATTCTAAATTGAGGTAAACTGAAGTACTGTTTTTAATGGTACTATAGGGACCAATTTGCATTTGCTGTTAGGGTTTCCTTATATTGAGACCTGTGAAACAAAGAAAATATCTACTACTTTGCATATGCCAGTTTTTAACATAAAACTATTGAATTATAATTAAAATACTAGATTAAACTAAACTTTCTCATATTCTGTGGCAAATGTTTTAAAGTTTTTTTCTTAGCTTTTTGTTTTGTAGTCTTTTCTTCCTTAAGCGTATTTCTAACCAAGTGCATTTTGAACCTCTTCTAACAACCTTGATTTGGTTAACCTTCATTTTCCTTATGTGGAGGAAAAAGAACCAAAGATTTGGGGGTTTTCTAGTGGCTGAAATTCTAGGGTTTGGCCTGTTCTGAATTTTCCTTTTGGTTCCTATGACACTCCTGTTTTTTGGCAGTCTAGATCTTGGTTTGCCTGGGTTTGATCTCGATTGGCTAGCACAGATCATCCTCGGGTTCTTTAGCCACTTCTGGAGACTGGAGACTATGTCCAGTGCTTTCAGGGCCTCTGGTACCTCCGTGAAGCATATTGCTATGAGCCATCACTCTGCCTTTCTCATGTAAGAGAGTTCCTCTTGGCCAGCTAGGTATTGGACAAGCCACTCTTTGCTTAAGGTACCTTCTTATATCACCTGCCACTTGTGGTGTGTTGCGGTAAGTAGTCTGGGATCATAAAATACCAGATACTGTTGGGTAAAAGTGCTGCCTTAACTTATACAGATGTTTAGCTTTTTAGTGACCTTTTGCATTATTTGTTTGTGCTTTATTCTATTGCTAAGCAAGTAATTTTACTGTGTCCACGTTTAGCTTCTATTAAGTTTAATACAAGGATGTCTGTTGATGTGACACTGTAGTGGGACAGATACTCAGATGAAACTTAAGAAAAAAAATTCCTTTCTAAAATTTTTAATTACATCGTAATTACATCTTTTTGGTTTTAATTTTGCTGTGAAGTTGGGGGAGGTGAGCATATAGATTGAACTTGTCTGGATATATTGGATCGTCATTTAGCTGGGGTGTTATGAAAATTGTATTTAATACTATAGTGCTTCTCATCTCTTATAGTTCTGATTTCAGTGGACATGTTGGTATTTTAAGTATTGCACTGTGTTTTCGTAACAGCTGGTCTTGGGATGCAGAATTATCTTAAAAGCAGTATTTATTCACTGTAGTTGTAAAATGATGGATCCTTTCTATATACAGCTGCTACTACGTAAGCCGTTCAGAAACCTTTTTCTAAATTATATGTTTATTTTTCTATATATAAATGGAAAATCATTAAGCAGATTTAGCAGAGAAAGTTTTAGGGGAGTATTCTGCTACCTGACTCATTGGTGTCCTGTTTAGGACTAAAATGTTAACTTTTGCTGTAGGACTTGAAAGATGTCATGAGAAAGGCAGGGGAGGTCACCTATGTGGATGCACACAGAAACAACAGGAATGAAGGGTAAGTTCATTTTGTGTCTAAATCTACACGATAGCTGAAACTGTTAAGGGCATGATTATTGTAATATAGAAGAAATTAAATACAAATCTGTGGTGTGGCTTAGATGCTGAAATTTCTCCAGTTAAAGAACCAAAACAATCCAAAACACAAACTGTCAGTAAGAAAACGACATGTGAAAGTAGAAAAGGAAGGGAGAATACCTTTCAAATGTTAAATCTTGCTGTCTGTAACTTAATTTTATATAATCAGTTATGACCTGAGTAGTGAGGCTAAAACACCTGTCTGTGGCTGCTTTGCACTGGTTCAGCAAAGTCATGGGAAATGAATATAACGAACTTCCATGGGGAATACCTACCTGCTTGCTCTCCATTCTTAATTCTGCAGACTACAAAGGTCCTGCACAACAAAGCAGGAGAGAAGGAACTATGAATAGAGTGTCTGTGCTGACAAAAGAGTGCTCTAGGGCCACTGCAAACCAATGCAACTTAGACCTTTCTTTGGGTTCAAAACAAAATTTAAAAAGCACAGAGACTGGATTTTTCTGTTCACTGTTAAAAGTACGTAAATAGGGCAGGAGAGTCTGCAAGCTTATTTTGTTTCTTGGACAGCTTTGGAGTGCAGTTTAGTGGAGGACTGAAAGATAATTCCTCAGCTGATGCAGGTTTGTGTAGCTTCCTGCATTTTCTCCATCTCTTTGCAGATGGTAATGTTTAAGAAGATGTGAAAGGTATGGATGGCTAGGACTATTAGTGTCATATTTTCCTGTTAACCAAGTGAAAAATTAGCTTTCAGAAGATAAAACATAAAGCTGTCAATCAAGAGATTGAAAAAGGGCCAGACTTGCTCTCCTTACTTTTTCCATTTCTCTGAAACTTTCTCTTTTTTCATGATGGTAAAACAGGGTTGTGGAGTTTGCATCTTACAGTGACATGAAGAGTGCACTGGAAAAATTGGATGGCACTGAGCTGAATGGACGCAGAATTAAACTGACTGAAGACCACAGAAGGCATAGGTATGTCACCTGACCTGATAAAATTCTGCTGAGGGCACGGATTAAGGTAGTATTGATGCCAGCGTTTTATTATCTAGTTTTTTTGCCCCAAGCTAAATATCACTGCACAGAACCACTTTTTAGCAATGTAAACAGATTTAAGATAAGAACTCACTTGCTGAAACAGGGTAAATAGAACACTTTGGGATGAGAATAAGGACTTTTTTTTAAGACAAAACATGATATTATAAAAGAAATAACTTTTTTAAAACCATGAATTTTGGTATTATAAAATGTTTAATTTAAAGAAAAGCTGTTTCACAGTCCTGTGAAATGTTTCTCAAATAGTTGTGAAGGCCAACTTTTTCATGAGAGTAAAAGAAAATCAGTTAGCTTGCTTGCATTATTCCTAAGCAGTTCTGCCATTTAGTCATTAAAAAAACATGTTGGCTGCCGCTCTTTTATTGTCTCTCTTAAAAATAAATCCATTTCTTTCCATGAAAAAAGTGAAGTGAAGGCATTAAACTGTAAAGCCTCAAAGCATGCTGGTGTTCCACACCTTTAGACTTAGCGCCTTGAAAAAATCTCTTAGTAATTTGCATGGTATTTCTAGAGACAACGAATACCCCAGGTATGAAGTTCCATTTCAGTGTTTTTCTTGATAAATGAAATGATATTTCCAGACAGGGTGCATGCAGACAATTCTTTTTTGATAGAGACTACGCTGCCTAAAAATTGGTCTCTTCCTGGCAGGACCTGGGAGGAGGCATCTCTTATTAGGCAGTTCGTATTTTGCCAGGCTAGCAGAGAATGTCAAGGCCAGCAGTTCTTGATAGCTTTGACCTAAGAAGATACTGTCATGATGGACCATAACAGAAATCTAGCAGCACTCTGAAATAACTGCTGTGTATAGCGCTTACAGATGTTCAGATGGGTGTGCTGTGCATACAAAGTAGTTGAGAATTTTACTTGATTATTTTAAATTTAGTAAGAGGTGAGACTACAGCTTTTAATTATGTTTCTCTAGAAGCAGATCTCGATCAAGGAGTTACTCAAGATCTCGCAGCAGGTCCAGGTCTACAGGATCTTCCAGATCGGACAGCCGGTCCAGGTCCAGGTCAAGGTCCAGGTCCAGGTCTCGCTCTCGCTCCCGATCTCGCTCTCGATCCCGGTCTCGTTCTCGCAGTCGTACTCCTAAAAAGAGTTACTCCCACAAAAGCCACCGCTCCAGCTTGATAGCTTCTTCCCCCTCTCCCTCTTCTTCTAAAAGAAAATCTCGTTCTAGGTCGAGCTCTGCTCATAGCCGTAGTTAACCTGCTCGGAGAGATGTATTAATGAATTTAATTTGATTCAAGTTTCTAGAAGACTTGAGACAAATTATATATGAGAACTGGGAGGGGAAGAGTTAACATGATGAAAGGGTGACCTCCTCTTACATTGCCAAAGTGCCTGTCATCAAATAGGCCATCTCTGTGAGGAGGGGCTGGCTGTCAGCTTTCTTCTTTCAGTGAAGTCTGGAGTGGGAAGTCTTTTTTATTTTTTTCCCTGCTATTAGTAAACATTTCTATCATAGATATATTATGTACACATAATGCTGAGGTAATGGGATGAGACAATACGCTGCTTTCTCCCTCTCTTGCCCCCACTTACCCCTCCACCTCCAAGGCCTTTGACTTCCAAAATACTATGTTAGCTTTTGTCCTTGGTATTAAGTCCGAGAACAGGAAGTATAGATTTTATTCCTTTAAGGTTCTGTGGCTACTTTTCTGTGCGAGAATGAATGGACCAGATGAAATTAGTTTAGAGTTCCCTTTTTCCCCGTTGCTTGGCTTAACAGGCTGTTTAAGTTCCAGCTTTACATGACCTTGACAATACGCTTAATTTGCAACAGACTTTCAGGAATACACGTTGGTTAGTTGAATATTGCTCACTTGGATAGTGAATTAATACAATGTTAAGCAGTAATGAAAGCTGGAATTTTCTGTTAAAATAAGACATACCATCCAGTTGTCAGGATTATTGGGAATCCATTATAATAATTTTACAGTAATTCACTAGTATGTGGTATTGTATGTATAGGCCTTATTTGACAGGTGACTTCATAAAACTGCACAGAAATGTCAATATGCATGTCCATGTTTTTGATGTTTATAAAAGTGACATAGCTTTCATACCCAGAAGTGTGATACTGAATAACATGTGTATGACTAGCAATAGTCTTGATGGAAAGGAAGGTTATTTTAGTAATGAGAGCAGCAAAAAAAATCCCAGGAAAAGTGTAGTCAAAATCTCCTGAATGCACAGTTGTTTTGATTAATAGACATTTCCACTGCAAATACTGTCGTTCTTACAATTTGGAATTAGATTTTTTTTTTAAACTTCTGTATCGTTAAAGGGAAACATTTTTGGAAAAAATATGTAAATTAATCCCAAAGTCTTACATGTGTTTAAATGTACCATTCCTAATAAAATCAAACCTTTTTCTGGCTTACTTAGCAGTTTGTTCAATTGTGTTGCTGTTGCTCACTTCATACAATCTTTCAAACATGATCACAAATCTATTTGAAGGTATACCTGTATAGAAGCAAGAAAATGTAAACTAGAAACCAGTTATGACGTGTAAGTGATCAGATGTTGGCTAACAGGAGGACAGGATAGGATTTTACTGCCATGGCCAGCAGTGGCTGTTTGCATGGATGGCCAAAGGATTCTTTCTGCTGTCCTTGCAGACAGGTTTCTGTGATACCTTCTGGTCTGCCAGTTAACAGAGGAACCAGCAACTAAATGGCCATAGGTGTTGCAGTATTTCTATAGGTAAAGTCATTTGTCACGTTTGAAATATTGTACTAGAGATTCTTACGTTGCCCACAATAGGGGAGAGAACCAGAAGAGTTAAGTGCAAAAACTTGTGGGTTGAGATAAAGACAGTTTAATTGGACAGAAACAAGAAAACATGATAATGATGAAAGAGTAAGAACGCAAAAATGTGCTGCACAATGCAATTGCTCACCCTCCACCAACCAGTGCCTGGTCAGTTCCTGAGCAGCAGCCCTGGCCAGCTTTCCCCACAGTTTATATCCTGAGCATGATGCTGTATGGTGTGGGATATCCCTTTGGTCAGCTGGGCACAGCTGTCCTGGCTGTGTCCCTCCCAGTTTCTCATGCCCCTCAGCCTCCTTCCTGGTGGGACGTGACAAGCTGAAAAGTCCTTGATAAACACTACTTTCCAATAAAACATAAGTGTGTTATCAACATTATTCTCATCCTAAATCCAAAACACAGCACTGTAACCAGTAACTAGGAAGAAAATTATCCTAGCTGAAGCCAGAACAACTATTAATGTATTTCTGAAACCTAATTATTTTTAAAATAGAATATTTCTAGACTGCATTGGAACAAATTATTCACCCATATCAGGTGCCTTACTGCCAACTTTACAGAGCACAGGAATGTAAGCTCCACTTTAAGATAACCATAAATAGGATTCTCAGAGTGTTCCAACATCTGATGCTTTCCATGAGAAAGATGGGAATCATCCTTTCCAACTGGTAGAAAGCTGCTGAGCCGTGCAACGCTGAAAGGAACAGAGCTCTGAAGTCGTGATGCATCTTCAAGTGTATCTGCCATTACTCCTCCCCTTATTCTGCTGACCTGATCCTTGAGAACAGTTTTCACAAAATTCTCCTCAGCAAATGGAGGCAACATAAGACAGTACGAATGTTACATTTATATTAGAGTCAAAGGTTCCACTTGTACTTCGGGGGTGCAACGGGGCAGTAGGGCTCAGATTGTTAGCAGCTTGCTGCTGGCAAGAAAAGGCACCATCCCTGTGTCTCCCCCTTGTCTTAGGCCAACTCTGATGCTCGTCTGATTCTCCAGAAGCCAATTCAATGGCATCACAAAAGGCAGGTTATTTGGATCTCCTGCAATACTGCTTTTTCCAGCACTCTCTGGGAGGGAGGAAGTGGAACTATGACCTGGGGTGTAACTCTCCTGTGATCCTTCTATTTGCTTCCCTCGCAAACACAGGTATCGTATTTTTCCTAACTTCATCGTCCCATCTGTTCAAACAGAATCCTGTCACTCTGCTTCTGCCCAGTATTTCTTGAGCTCCTCTTACCACAGGACATTTTCCTCCCAGGGAAATGAAGGTTTATGCTACAACATGCCACTGCTTGCAGCACGGGGCACACCTGGAAATTGAGCACTGCGATTAGTTGCATTTCAGCAACCCCCAAAAACCAAGAGTGTGTTTCCTGTGATGTTTATGGCACTGCTTTATTATTAATTACGTTTTTATTAGTTTAACACACGACTCTTCATCCAAGGATATCCCAGTAGTTTGTCAAGATAAACTTTATTGTACTTGGCCGCATCTCATCTCTGCTTTACTGATGAGAAAAGGAAAGCAAGTGGTGTGGGTGCTCATCTGTGGTTGCAAAACCAGGAGGTGAGGGGGAGCAGGAATGTGCCCGCCGGGAAGGCCAGGGTTCCTCGCCGAGCAGGTTGGGCCCCGGCTCGTGCCATCTAGTGGCTGTCCTTGTGCCGCTGCTCCCGGAGCCGAGAAACGGGCTGAGAAGGGCGTGGGTTCCGCTCGCGAGAAAACGCTTCTCTTTCAAAAGCGGGGAAGGAGCAGCGTGATTCCGCGTAGGAAGAAGGGCCCCGAGATCTGCGCCCGCAGCGCTCTGCCCCGGCTCAAGCAGACGGTGAGTGCCGAGGGCGGAATTTCTCCACTCAGCCAGCTCCTCCTGCCGCACCCCGATCTTAGAGCTGAGTGCTGTACAGTTCCTAAGTGCCCTTGGTCTTCTTACAAGGGTTTTGGAAGCATGTGATTTCCCGTCTGTTTCCTTCATTCCCACACCATAGCCATTGTTTGCTGGCAGACTAAATGCTCTGTGCGTGCAGCACCTGAGGGCACGTTTCCCATTTTACCAGCCCTGCAATCAGTTTCCCCTCCACCCCTCTCTTTGCAAACCTGCAGGAGAGTTGTTAGCCTTTCACCCCGGGTGATTTACTAGGACAATAACGCTGATTAGCCAACAGTTACACCTGGCACAGGGCTATAGCAGAATGCTCCATGCATGCCAGCTTACAGGAGGGGATACAGCAGAAACATAAGGGAGCCATTCACGCCTCAGCTGGAGTGAGCACCAAGAGGAAAGCGCAAGGGTTAACAGGCTAGGGTTAGAAACAAGGCCAAATTATACACTCTAGTGAAATACTAGCTAATGGCAACTCTGTGTCTGGGTAGTCTCAAGATATTCAAAGGACATTCACTACTATTGATTTGCTGGGCCTAGGGCCACGAGGGAGTGATGAGGGAAGGAAGAATGTATGGTAAAACTTGTTTTTCAAGATTAACGAAGGACTTAAAATAAGACAGAATTTCACTGGTAATGAATGATATTTTTGTGTTGTGTGATGGCTTTTTCTGGTAACCAGGGATGAATGTGGTCTTTCCCTGTTCTCTCCTTTTCCACTCTAGAAATCCTTTGTGCTGTGTGGGCATTTAGCAGTGGCAAGTTGAGCTGGAAAGATCCAGATCAATATGCTTAGAGCAGATGTTTCAGTTCAGACCAAGAATTTCTCTCCGTATGTGTGTATGTAGGTGTGATATATCACTGGAGACCCTGAGATCAGGTTCAGCAGGATTTTACACACATGCTGGATTTGTTTTACTCAACAGCCAACTCTCTGGTGTCTTAAGGCATCTGATTTCTCCTCGATCAGACTCCCATGGATATTACTTTGTGGTTCATAGCGGTAGGGTGCTGCAGGACACTCTTTTAAAGGAAGTGAGCACCCATTGGTATAGCTGAAGTTACTAAAATATGAAAAGGCTCTCAATCTAGAGCCTTGAAAATGGAGGTACCCTAAACTATTGATAAAATTTGGGCCAGATTTCAGTTGGGGAGCAGAGTGGCAGTGGTGCAGCATATGCTGCACAGCAATTACAAGAAGGAGACGTAAGGAAAAAATACACAGGAAAAGAAAATAAATTGGATGAAGTCTTTGCATTCACATCTACAGTGAAAGAATTAGTCCTCAAACTCGATGAATGGGACTATGGATGTAGGGCCCACTGTGACTTCTGGTTGGGATTTTCCAAGTGCCTCAGGCTATACAGAGTCCAGACCAGCAGCATTCCAGCTACCAGACAGAGCTCTCTCCAAAGCAGACTGTGCTTAGGCTGTGGGCAATCTGTCCTTGTGCTGGTACTGACCATCAGACAATCAGTATCTGGCCTCTTTAGACAGCCTGTCCCTTTCATGCCTCTGGCCAAAGATAGAATTTATGACAGCTGGAGTTAAACACCACACCTAAGTGCTTCAGTTCTGAAGTGTTGGTATTGGTTGCACTTGTCTTTGTTCCTTCTATGTCTTTTTTCTAGTAAAGGTTCAGCTCACACTGGCTATTTATCAAAAAGTATAAGCAAGCAGCTCTGCTGTTTATTACTCATGTGGCCATTGCCATGTTACCCACGTCACTGCCAGTTCCTGTGAATGCCTAACTGAAAAGTGATGTGCTGAAAAACCCTCAAGTTTTCTTACATGTTTAAAAAGTTTCCCTGTTTTTTTTCCTTCAAATTGTCACAGCCTGTTTCAACAACTGTGCAAGAACCATTACTGATCATGTAGAATGGTCTTCCAGGTTTGCCCAAAATGCTTGCTTCAAGCTTTCTGCCCTCTGTTTGTTTCAGCTTGCTTTATCTTTCCCCAGTTCTGGCACTTGGATGGTCTAAAATCCACGTCTGCTCATTGTACACAGTCTCCTGAATGTGTTTTAGTCCAGTAGCTTGTATCTCTTATCTATGAGCACCAAAATTATCATCGCACTGTGCTGTATTTCCCAGTGAGAATTGATGATACTCAGTATATTTTGAGACCCCCAACCCTCACTACAAACACCTCACAACATGTGAGAGAATTTACTTAACTCTAAGACCTCACAAGCCTGTGTTGTGCACTTGCCTGCCCTCCTACATGTGTCTGTGTTACCTGAACAACAGGGATAGCTGTGCGTGGAAAAAGAGCGTGGTGAGAGCGGGTTATGCTCGTGCTTACGGTGAAGAAGTTGTGGTGTGACACGGCAGCCAGGGCCGCCTTGGGCTGGGCTCTAGAACTGCCCACGCACTTCTTCACCGTGACGGTGCTGTTTAGGTGACAGCGGGGTTTGTCCGGCACGTCAGCAGCGCGATCCCGGCGGGAAGTTTCATCACTCCTTACCACGGGGCGGATCACGGGAAGCAGACGCGCCCCGGGCCGCCCGAGGGCGGCCGCGCCCGGCAGGTGGCGCTGTGGCACCGGCTGACGGAAACGGCTTCGCCAGAAACTCGCAAAATCGCCTCAAAATCGCGCTGGTGACCCAGAGCTCTGCCTTTGCGGAAACCCTCCCAGACACACACACACACATACACACACACCCATACCCATAGCAACACCCCCGACTTAAGCATTAAAACTCTGTCTTCGCCCTGCCATGCGGTTTTCACCACGTTCACCTGCCGGGTGAGCGGAAGGAAAAGGTGGGGGAGCGGCGCGGGGGGACTCAAAAATCAACCAAGGAGGTGAGCCATGTGCAGGTCTCCTGAAGGACCTGCTGCAAGCCGTGTCTCTATGTGCAACTAATCCGGGCCCCTCACTTTGACTCCCTGGCACTTCCTCGAGCTCTTGGAAGTCTGTCCTGAGGGCCGCCTTGAGGACTGACCTGAAGGGCTGCGGACCTGTTTCTCCAGCCCAGCAGCGGTCCCAGGGTAGCTCCCCAGATCTCCACAACAGCTTCTGAGAGACACAGCAGCTGTGGCAGCTTCACCAAGGGCCCAAGCTGCTCACCTTTGTGAGCTCTGGATGAGTGAGGGAGGGAGATTGAGAGGTTGAATTAAGATCCAGGTATTAAACTGCAGCCTCCCAGGAAACCTGCACGGGCTAATCTTGAGAGGAAAGTGGTTACAAAGGCTTAGAAGTAGCGAGAGCTAACAAATGCTTCTCTTCTGCGCTAGACTGAGAAACAAAACTGTCTGCTGAGGAAGCAGCCCCCCCCCCACACACACACGTGTACCCGCAGCAGCTGCCCAGAACTGCATCCTTGTCCCACAGCCCTGTTTCTAGACAGTGTTAGGTATACACTGAATATTGCCACTCCTCCAAGGGAGTCTGGTGACAAAGAGGCTTCAGGAAATAATTTCTGGCTTGGTCTGGAGAAAATTTCTTGTTGCCTAGGTGTGACTTCTGCGTGGAATGCTTTTCTGCTATGTTTTACCACCCAGTGCCTGTAACAGGGCTCTTTCTCCTGTAGGCTGTCCTGCAGGATGGCTGGGGGCTCTTTCCCTGGGTATGCCTTTCCCTCATCCACTCCAGAGACCTCTGGCCCTTACCAAGCCAACTCCTCAAGGCAGCCTCTCCACACTCCAGTCCTCTGCCAACTTCAGGGCTCCACAGAGGTTACCCCAAGACAGCATCCACCGCCCCCTGGAGAAGGGTCCAGGTCTTCCTCATCATCAGTATTTTTAGAGCAAGGGGACTCAGCTGGCTTTCTTAGTTCACCCCTGCTACCTGGAAGCAGAATCAGGGTCTGTGAAGTTTCAAGACCTGATCTCTCTGCTTGAGAGCTTGAGGCCAGAACAGCCAGACTCCAAATTCATGGAGGAGTGAATCAGCTCCCAGACCATCTGGACCCCTGCTCCTGCAGCATGGCAGCAAACTGCTGAGCTGCTTAATTGTTTTGTGGTCCAGAGAAGAAGGCAAAACTCTGTTCTTGGATTTCCCTGATCCCACTTGTCTCTCAGGAGTCCAGCATGCACTGCCTTGCCCTTTCTGGTACCTGCTGGACTAAAAAGCGAGGAAGACAGAAATGTTAATGAGCTTCCCATTGGCCCAAATTCCCATGGGCATTACTTCCCCAGGATTTGGAAATCCTTGGGCAAACAGTACAGGTAATTTTCAACAGTCTCCATTTCATCTAAGTTAACAGAGTTTGTTGCTTTCTCCTCAGCTTAACAGTGGTGCCATCTTCTCTGAGCTCAGTTCCCAGGAACAGCACTGGCAGAACTGGCTACACTCTTGCTCTTCCTACAGTAGGAAGAGCTAATGCACCTCCATCTTCCATGTGCCATCATCCAACATGCACAAAGCATCACTGGCTGGCTAACTGTCATCTTCCTGGCTCCAGGGGCGAGGGCACTTGGGCCTCAGATCATGCAGAAAAGCTCCACTTTTCATCTCATCCTCTCTACTCTGGGTTCACTTGTTTTCCCTTTTACTCCAAGAAGCAGGTTCAAGTAATTTTCAGCTCCAAGTTCTCCAAGAATAAGTACCACAATCAAAAATTAGTGTTTGGGAATGTCATCCCAGGGTATTCAAACAAACACTTTCTACCATTTCATTTATTGAGAAAACACTCCACTGTGGAAAGCTTTTCTCGTCTTTAGAGTATCTCTGGGACTTTTAGGGTCCTCTTAGAGCGAGACTGTCACTGGGGGCTTGCCCCACTTCTCCTTTGCCACTGAAGGACAGGTAAAGAGGGCAGGGGAAGTGCTCCCTTACAGCAGGGTGGGAGGGAGCTGCCTGCACTTCAAAGCTCCTGAGGCTGTCCAAAGGCAGGAAGGGCTGTCCGTGACGCTGGGGCATGAGGCAAGCCCGCCACAAGGAAACAGCGAGGCCGATGGGATGTAAAAGCTGTGACTGTGTCAAAGACGGGATGGAAATGTAAGGGCAGCCCTATTTTTAGCCACTTCTTGCAGAACTTTGCTAGAGCTTGCTGGAGTCGGTGGCTGCTTCCTCTTTCCTTGATGTAAGCAGCACTGGTGAGGCTCAGATCTGTTTTTATTTAGCCACTCACACAACAGTAGTGACTGAAATGACGCTGCAGCCCCTTGGACACAAAAGCACCCACGGTCAGAGAGTCCTAGGTGAGGAGAAGAGAAAGCAAATCATACATCCCTGTCTCCATTTCAGGGCTGTGAGAGGTAGAAGGCGACGCTGAGGCTGCGGAACGTGACTCTTAGTCACATCAGCGGGGGATTTTGCAATGTGGAGGGTGCAGGGCGCAGGGCAGGCAGTGTGCAAGCAAAACTGAAGTGCTTTGTGAGGGCCTTTGGTTGGGCTTCTCCAGCTGCAAGGTCAAGGTATCATTGCCCTGCAGCCCTCACCTTCCTGCTCTACTTCAATCTCCTTGTGTGCTCAAGGTTTGGAAGGTGGCAGGGTTTAATACACCTCAAATTAGCATGGGGCATTGTGGAGAGCAATAGGCTGCCATGAGAGTCCTCTGCCTGTTTCCCTTTAACATTTGTCAGTACTAAATAACTCCTACGCCTACTGTAGAGAAATGCACGGGGAGAGGCCATTCCTAAGCCAGATGAGAGAGAAGATGAGGCAGCAAAGTAGAGGAGCAGCCTTGGGAAAGAAGCAATGGCTGAGATGTGACTTTTCTGAACAGGCTGTAATGACCAAAACAAGTTACAGACTGACTCCAGTTGCCAGGGGTTCAGATCAGTTTGACTCGAAGTATTCAGTTCAGGAGCAGATTGGGAAGGACAGTGTCCAGGCCAAGGCACCCAGAGCTTGCTGCTGGTCTCAGCAGACCTGGTCCCCCCACCTTATTGTCAGAGAGGAATGAGATTGATGTAGGGATGGGAGAAAAGCACATTCTGAGCCAAACCAGATACAGTTCTGGGGCATTTCCAGAGCAAACTCTTCCAAAGCCTGGCAGTAGTGAGGAGTAGCAATAGGACGAGCAGATGAAAATCATGCTCACTCTGGCTATAGAGCTGGATGTGCCTAAGAGGCAACACAAACCCTGTCCCATGCTTGAGTCTTCCTGCTATAACTCTTTCAATACCACACATTTAACACCACTCCCAGAAACACAGAAGTCCTCAGAACCCCTCAAGTATTTCTGCAAGACTCTGCTTTGTATCTCATGTTTCATGCTGCCCTTCATCCCTGTGGCAGATGCATCCATTATCTATATAGGCCATTCTTAAGCTGGACTGATTAAGGCAGCATATGCTATTCTTGAATGAGGAATGTCGATGGAGAAGTGTTTTGTACTATAGCAATTTTCCTTAGAAATAAGGAATCCTTTATAAGTAGTGAGTGAGGGGAGCAGGTCACGGCCAGTGCCATTGCTGTCCAAGGGAATGTGCTGGAAGGTCACTTTGGCCTCTAGATGGCAGCCCTATAGCTCCCCCCCAACATGCTGAGACAGACAGAAACGCCTTCCTTTCAAAAATGGGGCATAAACACAGGCCTCACACTCTGTACTTCAGACCTCCACCTACAGGCAGTCAAGACTGCATTGCAAGCAAACTCTTTTGGTTTTTTTCTCTCTGGAAATCAGAGTGATAGTAGGTCCATCAGGCCTCATGTTTGCACTCACTTGGTTTGTGCTTTGCCTGATGCACTGGCAGCTCTCCTGGGGAAGAGCCAGAGTCTCCTCAGTGTTCTGTACTTGACCTCTAGGGATATAGGGCTGTGAACCTAACAAGAACCTAAACCCCACTTTTGCCAAAGCTACCTGTACAGTAAATTGCTTTATTGTTTCAATAAAAAACTACAGCCAAGCATTTAATGGCTCCCAGCCACTGCCACTCTATGTGATTCCCTTTCCATTTTAAGGTTTGAATGCTTCTCTTCTTTTTAAAGCAGAGGGACAAAAAGGGAGAGTGATTGTCACTGATGTTGACAGATGTATGTTCATGCTCTCTCTATTTAGATAAAACCAGCCTCTTGAAGGAGAAAGGTCATAAATATTTCCTTGTTGGAGATGTTGGCAGTGGGAATCATGGGAATCTACAAAGCTGGCTATTAGCAGAAAATATTAATAAACAGTCTTTCTCATTAAAAGTTACCTAATTAACATATTTGGAAATACCCCATTTCCATATTTCCTGAGAACTCATAATCATCACTTCTTGCATCCTCACAACACCCTGAGATCTAAGTGCTGTAGTCTAAGAGGGGACTGAGACTGCTACCCAGACCTGAAAGGTGTTCACTACCTAGAGGTGGGAACTGGGATATACATGCCCAACCTGCATTGAAATCAAAAGGCAGCAGGAGCAATGCCCTTTTGAAGTCCAATTAGACACTACAACAGCATCTTCAAGTGTCTTGATAACTGCAACACTCCTCCTCAGATGATTCGTGGGAAGTGTGTGTCAAAACCCTGCATGAGCAAAGTGTGCAAACAAGGCAGATGACATGCACAGGGTACAGAAATGTAACATCTTTTAATTGATAGTTTTGGAAGGTGATAATAAGATAAGAAGAATATCCTCCTGGTGTGTATTTCTGTTGTGCTGGTGCCTGGTACGAGAGACGAGCCTGCAAGTGGAGCAGGGCTGAGGCAGTTTTTCTCCAGGGCCAACAAAGCTGGGGGGCTCAGGAATGCATTTCTCATGTTACGGGCAGTTCTCAGATCATGGGCTTGTCAGATGTGGATATACTTTTTCCAATGCCAGGAAGAAGCGTAAAGTAGAATAAATATATAAAAAAAAGGGGAAACAACTTTTAAGGTAGTTTTTTAATTTGGTTGGGGGGGTGTTTCTGCTTCAATAAAGCAGAAGAAAATTTGCAAGAAATGTATGGTCTGATTTGAATCCTACTAATGCTCATGGAAATCCCTTTAGTGAATATTGGACCAGGTCCAAGAAACTCAGGTTATTATTCCCTTAACTTCTAGTCATCCATAACTGTTCCCTTCTGCATGTAATTTTGTTAGATCTTGCCAGTAGATGTAATGTGAGCCTCATCAACAGTGGGCCTGGATAAGACACTGGGACCAGCTACCTCTTAACTCTGAGCCAGTCTTCCCGGAGTAGTGGTGGTAAAGGAGGATGCCTTGACTACGTGGCAGGTAGCTGTAACCTTGACTGGAACATCCTGGTAGGACCTCTTATGGTAAGACCCAGCTGAGAGGTATGTGACTTCTCCCTGTCTTGCACTGAACTGCTCTGCCAGATGGGTGATTTTAGCACACTAAAACCAGAACATCTCAATAAAACGTTTTGGTTGTGATCAAAAAGTGCAAAATAAGACCCCTTTGGAACAGACAGAGAATGGACCAGAAAATGGCCTTACGTTGCCAGAACCAGAACAAGGCCAGGCACTTGGAAGCAATCTTTCCCCCAATCTAGGAGACTGGAGCTGAGAGGAAGCAAGTTCCAATCCTGGCTCTGCCAAAGACTGTGTGCTCTTTCTAATGTGCCATTGCAACAAAAGAGGTCAATGAGAAAACCCAGCTCTTGTTTCAGCACCCTAGGGACAGAGGAATGCTTCTGGGGAGTCTTGCACTTGCATCACTCTACATGTGTGCTGTCCTCAGTAAATCTGTTTGAGTTTGCAAAGCCAAGAGGTTTGAGCCCAGAGTACTTGTGCTCCTGGTAAGGACATAACTTCTACATGGATCAGGCTCTTATCTGCTGTTTAGAGAGTAAGTCTGTATGGAAGAGGTGGTGAGAACATTCAGTGAGTCTGGGCTTGAAACTAAGAGTGAACCTTCACGTATCCACATAAATATCTATCAGCCCCTGGGAATTCACATTGAAGGTTATACCTACAGTACATCCATCCATATTAAAAGGTTGGAAATACAATTTGGGATAATTTGCTAGCCTTCCTTTTTTTCCCTGTCCTGTCTCTCTGCTCTACAACTGGGATTATCATAGGGCATGTGGGCTCAGCCTAGACTGAATATGTTTTTGGGACGTGGTTTTGGGTTTTGAGCCACAGGGTAGCTATGACTGCTCCTGGTGAGGTGGAACTAGCCCTCACACATCCCACCAGCTGTCCATCCTTCTGTGATGCTGGGGTGCTGTACAGAGTGCAGAGCGGGAGCATGTCATGCGTGAACACAGAGGTTTCTGTTGAGGCACAAGGCAAGGAAGCTTGTGGTGTGCCACCAAAAAAAAGGGAACAGGAGCTGCACCCTCCATCCTCTTGGGCTATAAACAAAACCACTTCTCAGGTCCCAGGAAGCTGAAAGCTGCTCCAGATCCACCCTTATGTGAGAAGAAAACACACCCCATGCTTCTGCCTACATGTGGCTGCAGGTTCCTTGCCGCAGCCTGAGCCAGCCTTCCCTGGTAATGTGTGGCCCTTGGGTGGTGTGACACTGTGCCTCTTGGGAGCGGGTCTGTCTGGGCTGGTGCTGGAGTAGGCTTCCTCAGCTTCCCTTTCTGCTGGGTGCTGCCCCTGTGAAACAGTCTCCAGCCATCTGAAAATTCAGTATGGCCCTGTGTCTTCCACAACAAAGATTTTGTTAAACAGTTTTATATTTCCAAACATTACAGCAACAACTCTGTTGCAAGCTTCCCAATACCTGCCTCGAGCAGCTCATCTGAGCTGTTCCTCCCAAGCTAATCTCTGTGATCTGTGGCATGCATACAGCATTGATGAGAACAGGACCTCCCCTCTGCTGCACCATATTTGCCAGAACAGGCATAACTCAAGATAACCAGATTTGAAACAATCAGAGCAGGAAGCAGCAATAACTGGCCTGGAGGGAAAGCAGGGAGTTGCCCATAGACAGTATTTAGGGGGGTGCCCTCTTTGTGGCATCTGATCTCTTTCCACACTCTTTTAGCCTAAGCTACAAAGGCAGGATGTAAAGCTTGCATGATCATCCCTCATCTCCTGGGCTTGAGCGCTTGAGTTTAGATCTGTACTATCTTCTCTTTAGCTGTAGTGTTTTGTGCGTGATGACACAAGTACTGACCTATGCGTGTGCATGATGAAGATCTCCAGAGCTGCGTCTGGTTCGGACACCGGTGTCATCGCTGAGGATGGACAAGGTGGTGAACATTCATGTTATCTTTTCTCTAGAGTATATGGACCCGAAGGCTGGTGCTGGTGCAGCTGATGCTTCCCAGGACTTGTACCCCACAGTCTGTACACGGCAAACAGGGCCAGCCTCCCAGCCAGGGCCTACACACCGTGGGGGTCAGGGCAGGCCGAGGCAGGCCTGCAAGCGCCTTTGCTGACGAGCTGACGGCTTAGTCACTGGGGCTCTCCACAGAACCCTGTAAACACCACCC
Organism: Atrichornis clamosus; assembly: GCA_013400975.1. Taxonomy (NCBI): domain Eukaryota; kingdom Metazoa; phylum Chordata; class Aves; order Passeriformes; family Menuridae; genus Atrichornis; species Atrichornis clamosus. The sequence continues at coordinate 17,535 of WBMZ01017683.1, read as the reverse complement.
ACAGTTCCCTGCAGGAGTCCTTGCCATCAGACTCTGCTGGAGCCCTGTCCTCCTGCTCCCCGTGCCAAGGGTCATGAGCTGGGACCAGCAGCCGGGTGCCAAATGTGGGCAGTAGCTCAGAGCAGCCGGTCTGCTAGAGGTCGTCACACGCCTCCTTAAGCAAACAGGGATCCACGCCAGTTGATAAATCATTTACGAGAAGTCAGAAGCAAAGAACTAGATTAACCAGGTCACTGGGTGTCCTGGGGGAATGACGTGTCAGTGGAGCTGAAACAGCAGATCCCACAGTTGCAATCTGTTGCCTTCTTCTGTCCTGACAGCAATTCATGGAAATCCCTGGAACTAGACACCAGATATGGAAAAACCCATTAGCTCATCCCAGTCAGCTCACTAGTTAAAGCAGTCACTCCCATTGTATGTTTTCTGGCAAAGTTAAAAATGTCTCAAGAGAGGGGATTTCCACCAGCTTTTTCTCAAGGGGAAACTATTCCACCTATCAGGAAGGCTGCCCTGCAGTGATATTTTTGTAAACCAGAAGTAACTCCAGAACCTAAGAGAGAAAAAACAAAAAAGGATACTGCTGCAAGAACTGGGGCAGTGAAGTTTTTCTGCCTGAACAGATACGTGCCACATGGAGCATGTCTCCAAATGGAAACTGTGGGTATACGTGTTTACACACAGCCACCAAGGTGTGCTCGTGTGTGTGTATATACACCTGTGTCCTCCCTCCCCTTCCCAAGGGTGGGATGACCTTGTGCCATCAGCACAACCAGTGTGTTGTAGTGTGGTATCACACCTAGCTCACACTTGTGCAACTCCACTGACATAAAGGCACAGCACATTGCTCTGAGGAGGGAAGACACGCATGAGAGATGGGAGGCAATAACTGACGGTGATGCTCCAGCGCCCACTTCCCCTGTGAACAGGGAGAAGTTGTTTCTTCTCAGCTGTGTTGAGAGGAGAACAGCCCATGACACTGCTGGGAGCTCTGAGGCTTGGCACGTTACGGGTTGACAGCCCACATGAATAGGAAAGATGGTGCAATGCAGAGTTGTCTTGCTGAGGCTGACAGCAAAGGCCATGGAGATTTTGGCAGCTAAGCTTTTCAGCACCTGAGAAGCACTTTGGGACAGTGGGGAAATAAATTAGCTGTGTGATGGCATTTAAAGCCTTATCATTAGTTTCAGAGCTAATTCTGCATTTAGATGAATGGGTGTAGCACACATTGCTGAGCTGGAACCTGCAAGAGATAGTGAGGATTGCTCCCTGTTCCCATTTGGAAAACTTTTGGCCAGCAAGACTGTAACTTGCCGTCTTGGTGGCTTTGGTCTGGGAGCAGGGATACGTGGTTGGGGTAGGCACAGCAGCAATGCCAGAAGCAAACAAACCCCGTGTTGCCCAGGGGTCTGATTACTTCTGTCACCAGGTGTTGGCTTATGCCACTTAGAAGAAGGCGGGGTATTGCCTGGGTGTTTGCCCTGAATTTGTGACTCCTCAACTAGTCATTTTATTTGTCACTCACAGGTGACACAGCTGCCTTGCCTATTGGGGACCCCTGAAATTTAGGCACTGAGTTTTGCACTGTTCTAAGGACTGGAGTTTCCTTTCCCAGCCAGTGATGCTGAGGCTGCCCCACTGAGCACCCTGCGCGCTCTGTGTGACTGCAGGACAGCTGACGTGCCGACCATACCTAGCTTTGGCCTGGGCTTTCTTCTCTGCAGGGTTCTTTGTTCTGTTTAGCACAAAACACACTGAAGCATGAACGGGGACTATAAAGGAACTATATGAACTGTGGAAAAGGATCTAACCAAGGGAGCACAGGTCAAACTCTGGGCCTTGACCAGGTCCCTGCAGTTGCTGTCAGGTACTAGCCAGCTGACCTACTGAGCCCCTTGCCCCTTGCACTGTGGAAGGATAAGAGCAGGTAGAGCTCAGTAATATTTTAACTAAGAGATTAACTTTCTGCCAGTTCAACAACAGCAGGTCTTCTGTCTCTGTGATTGAACGGTGCTAACTTGAGGCTCTTCCACACGCCAGCCACTGGTCATAGCATTGGTTGCTCTACCTTCAGAGGAAAACTCACATTTAACCCTCAGTCAGGAAAAGAAACCTCAACTCCAGAGACAACAGCCCAGAAAGGTGTTGTCCTGACTCTCTACAACCCATGTCTCTGGCACAGTCTGGGTGGCACTAAGTTTCTAAAGGAGGGCCAGAGGAAAAACAATCCATCTTCCTTCTAGATGCTCAAGACTCACCCATTTTCCTACAAAGTCCCAGTGTATCCCAAACCCACACACCATGGTAGAAAGAGATGTAGAGAGGCCTCTGAACAGTCCTGGCATTCAAATGCATTCCCTTCCCATTCTCAAGTACTTTTGAGACCCTTAATCTCTCACACCTTGAAATTTGTGTGTGTTTTGCCATTGCTCTCAACAGGTACAATACCAGCCCCTGAAAGACAGGTCCAAAGCCCACAGAAATCGAGATGGGTCTTCCTGCAAACTTCATCATGGCAATGGAAACATGTTTTGTACTTGGCAAGGCAAAAAGCAACACCAGATTCATTGAGATGATGTATGCAAAGGTTATATTCCAAAGATGAAAATACTAAGTGTTTTATTTTAAAACAGAAGTTAAGATTTGTACAGAGAAAGCTGACCTCCCCTTCAGTAGTGTGAGGCTGGGTGCAGCAGCATCCTGTGGGGCCCGAGCCCCAGCCAGCCAGACCAGCCAGTCTCAGAAAGTGGAACTGACTAATCTGAGTCGTCTGCAATGAGCTGGGCATGAGTGAAATCATGCCCTGTGTAAACAGTGTGAAAAGCAAATGAAGATGATAAGGAGCGGGTTTTTTTTATTATTGTTGTTGTTCTTGATTCTGTGTGGGAGAGGGTAACAACATAGGTGAGGATTTTAAATAGCAAAGCAGAAGCAAACAGTGGCAACATGTGGCTGTGGATGTTCAGCTGTGATGAGACACCGAAGGCTCTGTTTCCCAAGTGCTTGTATTCAACCACCTTTAGGATGCTTAGTTTCCAGTAAGTGCTCAGCACTTAAAAACAGCTAGCCTCACAAAGAACTGGGGCCATGATCTTTATCTCCTGGCCATGTGCTTTGAGAGCCATTTCCACTTGAGAGGCAAACATTTTCCTTCCACCTCCTCACAGAGCCATCTTTCTTCCCTCAGACATTTTCACCAGGACCATATGGGCAGAAATTAATCCAGGCCCCAAAAGAGAAGGTGGGGAGACCCTGCCCAGCACGCAGGTTGTTTGCAGATCCTTGCAGTGTGGTGGAATCAACCAACACCCTGGTACAGGGTGTGTGTGTGTGATGTGGTGGAGGAGCACATGGTCGCTGATTTTCAACTGCCTACCTCTGTTCTGTGCGTGGCCTTGCGTTAGTTTCAGGCATAATAACATCATGATATCATAATGATATATCGCGCTCTGATGACACCATCGCATGGAGTAAGCCACAGCAATCTGATCTCATTCTGCAAATGTGGAGATGAGTGTTACTGCTCCACAGAACAAGTGGGTGGCAGGTAGATGGAGCTGGCACTACCTATATTGTCAGCCCTGGGTGGGAACGTGACCTGCTGGGTTAAATTAGGTGGCTGGGAGCTTAACGCCTCAGCTCTAAAGCAGCCTCAGCGGTTGCGGGTGAGTCACCAGACCTATCTGCATTCACTTCTTCCATCTGTGAAATGGTGACAATAATATTTCCTCACCTGGTGGGGGAGGGAACGGAGCATGTGTACAAGAATGAATAAATGTTTACAAAGCACCTTGTGAGCAGTTCACAGACTCTGGCTGTGCTTAGGAGGAACCCGCGTTGTTCCCTCCACTCTGGGTTGCACCATACTGTGAGGTGTAAACAGTCCCCTCAGAATCAACAGTTTCAAATGAGAGCAAATGAGATAATTTCTCAGGAGAGAAACAGAGAGTGAGAACTTCATGTGTTATCAGCAATTTCAATACATTCCATTCAAGGAAAAGCAAGGTAACTTTTAAAAAGATAATAATAAAGCAGAAAAACAAATGAGCTGTGACCAGTAATTTTTTGTGGTGATACCATCATCTTAGGTTTCACTTCCCAAATAGGAAACAGAAGAGAGAAGTGAATCCCCTTGAAATAAAAGTGAAGTTAATAACGGGACGCCTTTAGCTCTTACCACATCCTGTGTATGCTGATCACTCTGTTTCTAGGTGGCAAGAGCACTTCTAGATTTTTCTTTACCATGTTAATTCTTTGCTGAGTCAAACCATGTTGTATAAACAGTTGGGAAAAAGCCTTCCTGCATCTCCCTCCTGGCACCGCGGTGCCACGCATGCTGTCCTGCTCCCTTCCTGTGCGCACAGGTGCCTATGCCCACAGCACTGCTCCTCAGCCCTGCCGTCGGTACGGACACAGCTCCCCACGACTGGCAGAACCACGCAGTGAGCACTCACAGTGCACGAGCGCTCACTCAGCCCTGCCCACCCTTGTTCCCTGTGGTAGCACACACTGTTTCTTCTGCAGTTTCGGGTGCTCACATGCAGATGCCTGATGGCCACTCAGTGTCTTGGTCACATGTTCACTAGCACTTGTTCTCATGCACATACACAGTACCTTAAACCAGCACAAACACACACACAGACACACTCTTCTTAGTCTAATACTTGCACTCTCACCAGTACACACACGCACAGAAACAACTAGTTTTCGCTTTTTCTGGTACTAAAGAGAGGATCTGCAGAGGGATCTGGACAGGCTGGATTGCTGGGCCCAGGCCAGTGGTATGAGGTTCATTAAGGCAATGTGCCGGGTCCTGCACTTGGGTCACAACAATCCCATGCAGTGCTACAGGCTGGAGAAAGAGTGTCTGGAAAGCTGCTCAGCAGGAAAGGACCTAGGGGTGCTGGTCAACAGATGGCTGAATATGATCCAGGGTGTGCCCAGGTGGCCAAGAAGGCCAATGGCATCCTGGCCTGTATCAGCAATAGTGTGGCCAGCAGGAACAGGGCAGGGATTGTCCCCCTGTACTCAGCACTATGAGGCCACACCTCAAATCTTGTGTTTAGTTCTGGACCCCTCACTACAAGAAGGACATTGAGGTGCTGGAGCCTGTCCAGAGAAGGGCAACGGAGCTGGGGAAGGATCTGAAGAGTAAGTCTGATGAGGAGTGGCTGAGGGAGCTGGGGGTGTTTAGCCTGGAGAAAAGGAGGCTCAGGGAGACCCTATCTCTCTCTACAAGTACCTGAACGGAGGTTGTAGCCAGGTGGGGATCGGGCCTCTTCTACCAGGCAACCAATGACAGGATGAGAGGAAATGGCCTCAAGCTGCACCAGGGAAGGTTCAGGTTGGACATTCACTTGGATTCTCAAGCACTGGAATGAACTGCCCAGGAGGTGGTGGAGTCACCATCCCTGGAAGCATTCAAGAAATGACTGAATCTAGAACTTAAATGCTATGGCTTAGTTGACATGGTGGTGTTCAGTCAAAGGTTGGCCTCAGTGATCTTGGAGGTCTTTTCAATCTTAATGATTCTGTGATTCTGTAAAAAGTATGCACTTCACAAATGCAAACTGGCCATAAACATATACAGCTCAGCTATGAGACAGAGCTATCCCTCTCCATAGCATTGTCATTGCAACGGACCTTCTTCCTGGGATGAGCTTTGTGGCTGAGGGTTCAACTGCTTCAGGAAATGTGGCTTAGATTGGCGTACTAATCCACCAGCACAGCTATTTTTATTGGTCTGATTTAGTCTGGACACTTTTCTTTTGGTGCCTCACTAGCTTTTGCTGCTGCTGCTTTTCATTCTGCTTATACTATTGGAGATGACTGCAGGACCCTCCCCTCATCAGCAGACTTCCTCTTATGAAGTTTCACTAAGAAAGCCTTTACCATCCACCACCCCTGCACCTGTTCCTCAGTGGGTCTTCAGCATTTTAGTGACACTTAGAAATTCTGGTTTCTGTTTTGGAACAGCTCTATTTGCAACAGACACTGTCATATCCACCACAGCCTGAACCTGTAGCGTTTTTATCCATCAGCAATATGAGAGCTAGCAGTCTGGTCATCTTTGAGCAGTGCATCTTGAACACATCTGAACTTGGGAGGAGGTGCACAAGCTTGCCAATCATCCTGGTGTTGTACTGGTGGGCCAGCCAACTGCAAACTTTGGTAACAATTAGTGGACACGATTTCTCAGCTTGATGTACACAAACTGAAAGACACTGAACTTTGGAGTCAGAAGACTTTTTAAAAATTATTTTTAATATGTCTAACAATTAGGCTTGGAGATGGCAATTGTCCTTCTACAGAAAAACTAAACAGCACAGACTGTGCAAGTGCTGTTATTGCAGTGCAAAGCCTCAGTTGGAAGGACACTTTGATGGAGAAATGTATTTCCCGGTAATTTCAGTCCTCTCTGCTGGGCTGGCAGGGAGAATGGCAGGCATGGAGACACCAGTTGCTGCAGAAATTACATGCACAGGGTACTTGCTCACTAAGTGGTGCCTGGTGTACCACTGGCTGAACTCTCATTTCACACAGGACGCCAGGAAACCATTGAAGGGGAAGAGTTTCCTGCTGCTAGGAGTTACTACTGGACCTCTTATCCAGTTGGACCAGTCACATGCAGGAGACCTAAAGAGAAAAATGGATCTGTTTTTCTCCTTGACTATCTGAGGTGGTCCCAAACTTCTGATTAAGCTCTTGCTTCTTGCCAAGTTGCACCTCCCCTGCAGAGCTGTGGGCTGGGATCTTGGCATTTCCCAAGTGGCACTAGGGGGCCCACATCCTAGCTCTTCCAGGACAGCTAATCCCAAATGTTTGAGTCGGATTCCAAAATACTGCCAGTCACCTAAAAAACATAACTAAGAAAAAAATAAACCAAGTCATGTTGAATTCTGTACATTTGCTTTTGACTTTAGTCTTTGACTCACACTCCAGAGTTGTCATGCCTTTCTCTGTGCTAGTTGGCACAAACAGCATGCTTTTCTTAACTAAAAAATTAGATTCTCTTATGATCACATGATGTATGGAACAGAGACTCAGAGAAAAAAAAGAGTAGGAGAGTAGGAGCAGTAGCCTTCCTCTTTTCACAACCCCACTAGCCAACAATCAATGTCTCATGTGTCTGTAACACCTTTTATCCCCTTAGAGAAAGCAAAGGATTGGTAAGGAGAAAGCATCCTACTGTGGATCTTCAAGGCTGCCTGGGCTTCCCAACACTGAGGAAACTGTGCTGTGGAGCAGGGCATCACGTCATCCCCTCAGTGCTCACTACTTGCACTGCACGGCAGCCCAGACACCAGGCCCAGTGTCTCTGCTCTTGTAAGAAGCATGACAACCTCCTCTTTGACGACAGTAAGTCCAGGCTCTGCTTTTGTTTCTCAGCCAAAAGCCTACCTCTCCATGGACCCAGGGTCCCAGCACAGCACTGGCAGCTGGGGGCACCCGGAGACCCTGATTGAAATTGTGACAAGCATCATCCAGCAAATGATTTCCCCTTCCTGGTTGTCCTCAGAGCATGTGGCAAAGTTCCCACCTCTCTAGTACAGCCACCTGTAGAATGTGTGGCATTCCTCCCTCTCTAGTTTCGCCATAAAGGTTTCTGTATACAGGAAAGGTTGGAAATTCAGAAGGCATCTCTCCCCTCCCAGTTCAGTTGCCTTCCCATATAGAGGGGACTGATGCCTTTGCTCTATGTCACTTCAGCCTCTGGTCCCCAAACTCGTTTCAGAATCAGCATGAATCTTTACTTGACTTCATAAAAATAAACAAAGGCCTGGTAGTGTTTAGGTCATACTAGTAAATCATTTACACACACAACCCCCTTCCATTTCTTATTGCGTGGGTCTTGGTGTCACCACACCCCACCAGGGACTGTGTTTGTCCCTGCAATGCAGTCCCCACTCTGTGACAGCCAGACACTGATGTGAGCAGGCTTTCAATGCACAGGCTGGGCTCCACCAGCTGCTGCCCAGGGCTGGACGTTGCCCACAAGGCAGTTGCATTCAGCCTCCCCAACCTATACTGAGCAGGTACACTGCTACGGGTGGCTTGGCACGCAGAGACGACTGAGTTCAGGCCAGGTACAAGCTTATCAGCAGATCGCATCCAGCCGGGAACAGTACTGAGAGGCAGCCCAGTGGCAAAGCACAAACTTCCTTGCAACTATTTTTAAAAGCACCTTTACATCTCTCTTTTCAACTTGCAGGGCACAAATAACCTGAAAGCATGAGCCAGTTGTTGCTGAAGGGAACTATTTCTTCATAGCCTTCCTCATCCCTAGTGCAAATGAAATAATATTATACTCCTCAATCTCCCTTCACAGAAAAACCTCCCCCATCCAGCTCTGCCTTTGATCCTGTTTCTATTCTTCCATGCTGCCTTTGGTGGACTTTTGATCTTGACTCAGCATGGTCCATCTTACAATGTTTCTATAGGTCCTGCTTCACCGTGGGCAGGAGGACGTGGACTGTGATGGGTACCCAGGTTATACGATGACACGTTTTTCATGCTGACCCATGGTGCAGGTCTCTCACGTGTAATGCCTGAACAGTCATTGCCCATGTCCGCTGCTGACCCCCACAAGACAACTTCTAATTCAGAGCAAGAGGCTTGCCCAGTTTCTTCTAAAACAGCTTGCTTCGGCATTTGTGTGCACTGAACTTTCTCCGTCATGGTGGTTTGGTTTCCAAGTTTAGTTAGAATCTTCTGGAGTTCCTCCCAGTCCTGCCAAGACTTGCTTGCAGTTATAATACATGGTTCTCTGTTGGCAGCAAATGCTGTTGCCTTGTTATCCCTCTTCCCCCTTCACTGATTTTTGTAACAGTATTCAGAGGGCTGCTTTCATCTCTACCAGGCATGGCCCCACCACCCCCTCCCACCCAGTAAACTTTTCTTCCCCAACTGGTCTTTTAATGGACTTCTTCCCCAAGTCACTTCTGACTCAATTTTCAATCCATGATGAGACTTTTCATCCCATGGCTGCCAAGTTTTTTTCATTCTTGGAAAGGCCTTTATCACAAAAACTTTTGAAAACATAAATTACTATGGTCCCTACTTGTTCCTGATGAACTTCTTCAGAAGCTCACAGAAGTCAACTGACTAGTGGGTCTAGTGCTCTATCAGTGCTCCCTCCACTGGGTGCTGGCCCACCAGTGTGACTGGCATGGTCCCCATTTTTCTGGAAGCCTCATGTTATGCTCTGTCTGGGCTTTCTTTAAAAGGCAACTGCTCCATGAGGCAAGGCAGGAGGAAGGAGACTGGCATTCTGCCCTTTGTACTGTGGGGAGCAGCAGCAGAGTCAGTGATGGACATGAGGGGTGCTGACTCCAAGGCTGTGTCACAATGCCTTGTGTTTTCCTGGGTAAACCCTTGAGTCCAGGTGTCACACACAGCAATGCCCTGTCACTGGTACTGGCAGTTCTGCTGGGTGTTGAGGACACTACTCTGGGCACCATCATCCATCCCTGTGTGCTGTGCAGGGTCCATACAGGGCAGAGGCCAGCAGGAAACACCTCAGACCGGTGTAGGTCTTCCTGAGGAAAGCAGAGTACTGCAGCTGAAACGCCAGTTCACCACGCCCCAGGGAATGGGGCAGCGCCATTCAAAAGCCCCAGAGCAGCACCCCTGGTCCTCCCTCACCATCAGCTGAACCTGGCTCTTCTCCTTTCATGCTGAGTGCTGGTTACACCCCCTCACCATGCTGGGTGGTAGCATGGCCCCACCACTGCCCAACCCCACTCTCATCCCAGGATGAGGACAACCCAGTTTAACTCTCCTGGGGCCAAGCTTGCCAGTTAAGCTGGGGAGTCCTCATCCTGGGAGCTGGTGGACACCCAGGCCATCCTGTCCTTTGCCTTTTGGTGCTTTCTCCTGCAATAACAGTGAGATAATTTGTGTCAGGAGACACATCCAGAAGTGGGCCATGGACCAGGAGGCTCAAGAAGTGGAGGGGCCAGGATGCTCCCAGGATCAAGGGGTGGGTTGCAACTGCCTGAGGTAAGAGCCACATCCAGCATATTTGGATCCAAGTCTTGCTCTAGCGGTAGGTTTTTTTCCCAGTTTACCCGTGAAGTGCTTCAAAGGACGCTGAAGGAGTCTGCAAAGCGCAGCAGGAGCATGAGCAAATGCTAAAGCCTGAGGGAAGGCTCCCATGCTGCTGCAGCAGGCTACAGTGGGAATTTTATCACTGACTTCTGGAGGAGCAGAACTAGGCGAGCACACAACGCTTTCCCAATCTGAGTTCAAATGTATGAATTTACAATATCTAACGCCTCCCTGAAATCCAAACAGACTCAATTACATTCTCTTTCCGTAATGAATCAGTAATTATATTGAAGAACACTATTATTTGTTTGGCATGACCTATATAAACCCGACTTGGGGAGTGCATAGTTGGTGTGCTGCCAGTGCCCTGCGTATTATTGCCTTATAAACACAACCATTGTTTGAATTTCAGATCAAAACAAACCGAGCCACGTCGCTTGTCAGTTATTAGATATCTTTTTCCCAAATGCTCACCCAGGCCATATTACAATAACAATAATTATTATTACATACTTCCTTATTGTATGTTTGTGCCGAGGTAGCACATTTGCCTTTTTCCCACACATTAGTCGCTTCTCCTGACTCTTATGATTCACTCCTGCCTATTTCCCAATGTCCATGAGCTCTTTCTGCATTCCCGGCTGCATTTTGTCAAGATCTGCAGATTGGTGCAGGGACTCACAGTGCTGTATTGCACCAGCCTGCAATGGGTTGCAAACCAGCACAGGGGCTTTGCTCCTCAAGGGAATATACAAACCAAAGAAAGATATGGACCCTGCCCCCAGGTGCTTTATAAATATTTAACTTGGTCTGATAATGTGATAAGGGCTGATAGTGTGATTTGGACAGACTAAAACCCAGCCCTGCTTGGGCAGGGCTGGAAGTGGACCTTCTGTGGGAAACAGGGTGGGAGGTGGGGCAAGCCAGAGCACAGTGATGATGCTTTCCACAGCCAATGCCACAGCTGGGAATAGGACTCACCTTGCCCAACTTGGGACATCCAAAATGTAGTTGTCAAATCCTCAGCAAGTTGCCGATCTGCCTTTACAGTCAGAGAAGAGAAGCGGGTGCTTGGCTGTCGGGTGAGTCAGCCCTTCTCAAGATAAACTTCAAGATAGGTGAGATGAATCATACATTACAGGTGCCTATTTGTCTCCATTGACTATGCAGGAAGCCTGTCCAACTAATTAGGTTTAGACACCTAACTTTTAGGCACTTAAAATCAGATGAGAGGAATCCCAATGTCATCGACATTCTTCATTACTGGCCTGACAAAGGAGGCAGTGGGAGAGGCTCCCTGGAAATGCCCTACCAGATTTGGACCTAACCAAAATCCTCCATCCTCTGTGCATGGAAATCTGCAAAGCCTCACCTCTGTGTCCTCCCCTCGGAGCTCCTACAGGCACAGGGTGCTCCAGCCATGCCCAGCTGGCAGAGATGAAAGCATGTTCCCTGCTGAGGTCTGAATGAGGCAACGGTCTTGTGGGAAAAGATAAAATAATGGAGATGAAGTCTGTATTATAATGTGTTCAGAGCAGGCAGAAGGAATAAAAAAAAAAGAAAAGGAGACTTGACCTTGGCTTCCTGCCTGGTGCTAAAAGTGTGTTTTGATGGAACGGGATAGGCAGGAGAGCAAGCTGCCTCCCTAATGCAAATATCTCATGGAGCTGTAAGATGTGTGGAGTGCAACCCATGTGTTTGAAAGAAAGGTTATGACAAGTTCCACCACGAAGCGCCAAAATGGTATTTTACAGGAGTTTACAGCAGAACCTGTTGGAGGTAAGCGGCCACTAGCACAGCAAGGAGCAACTTCTGATACCAGCACTGCATGTCAGATAAATGTCACAATCTCAGAGGCTTCTGAGTAGTTTTAGACTTTCTCAAAAAAAGAAAAAGAAAGAAAAAACAGGAACAAAAAATAAAAAAGAAGAAAGTACTTAGTTCTAGCACTTTTTTTTGGAGGCAAAAATCATGGATACATTCCACTGGTTAATGTCTGCTGAATAAATCAGCAGCCAGGGCTGCTCTGGCAGAAATCACTCTGCTGCGTTATCACCCTGCTGTGACCGGGCTTGGGACCATGGAAGCAAGATTTGAAAAAAATGTAGAATTTGTCCTGGTTTCAGAGATCTGTGCCTTTCCACATCCCTGATCACTTGCTACATGCACTAACCACCCTATGGATACAAGGGCAATTGCTGTTTTGATGTGTAGCAGGTGTCACTTGCTCCTTTTTTTCTGGAAACTACCAACAGCCTCTTTAAAGCTTCTGGCACTTCCCTTAACCTGAACAACAATTTATTTAGTTGAGAGATATTTGACTTCCCTCTGCCCTGGCAAGCACAGAGCCCTGTGCAGATTAGGCCAGGTTAAGGGCACCTATTTGAAGCTGTGCCCTTACTGTACACCATATGCAGCTCCTGAGGTTGAGCCTAGCAGGGATGCTGGAGACCCCAGGACCACCACATGCCTGGTTGAGACCTGGAGGCAAGAGGGGGCCAGCACCTGGCTGTGCAGGCTGTCCCACACATACGGACTCTCTGCAGGGAGGGGATGGGGTGTTGCTCTGGGGACCCACAGCGGGATAGAACACCAGTCTCCCCAACAGCAGCTTTGTGGTTCTGCTCTATCAGTGATGAGAAACACATCTTGCTCCATACCTCACCTTGCTGTAGCCAGGCTGGGCACTTCCTCAGCTCCCATTACCACACTGGCAGGATGGAAATCCTTTCTCTAGCTCCATGCAGTTGCAGCATATTCAGGGAGGAGATCAGATGAGTCTTGCTCCTTGCCCTAGAGGGTTTGTAACTTCACTGAGACAGGCAAACCCCTAAGAAGAGGGAGATTTCTCTGCAGGAGGTGGTGAGAGCTAGCAGCAAGTGGGCGGCAGGGAGGTAGGTCTGTGGTGCTGAGTGAGGGGGCTGCCAGGCTTTCCAGCCCTGTGCCCCGTGTCCTGCCAGGCTGTGCAGACCCCAGGGAGGCTGGTGGGTGCCTGCCAGGGAGCTGGGGTAAAGTAACAGCCCCACAACCAAGCCAGGGGCAGAGAGGCAGATGTTCCTTGTTAGGCACCTTCACCTCCCACAACCATGCAGCAGCCAGTCATGGTGATGGTTTTTCCTCCAGCCCCTCAGACCTATTGGCACACTGGTTTGTGTCTCAGCCCTGCTCCCACCCCCAGCACAGGCTGCATGTGTCTGGATGCAGCTGGACAGACCCCAGGACGTGGCTAGGCCAGCCTCCTGAGCAGTCATGACAAACAGCTAAACACTCGCATGGGTTTGCTGTCCTGCTATGTGGAAATACACTAATTGCATTAGTATTTCCACTGGAAATTATAACTTAGATCCATCAACTTCAGCCAATTTCCTTACCCTGTGTCTGCTAAAAGGACATCTCTGCTTTTTCCACTGCAGTGTCTTGTCAGTGCCACTGGTGCTAAATTTGTGGCAGACTAGTCACATCCATGTGATACTTCAGAAGAGGACACACATTACCTCCACCTCCTGTCTCCCCTTCCTCTCACTCCCCCCAGAGGTAGCCCAGATCTGAGCTACTGAAAAAGAGAAAGCCTTCTGTATGAACAACTAAATTATATCCCAAAGCCCATTACTAATTAGTAAAGATGTGCCGTAATTTAGATTACCTTGGATGGTCTTTAGGCCATTCACAGGTGTAAAGTCAGGAGGATTAAGGGCTTATAATATTTGTCTGGTACTATTGCTACCAATTCCAGCAAAAATAATGGAGCTAGCTTCTTGGGTTTCCTGCCACCACAAAGTACACACATGCACACACTCTCTATTTTATGAATGTTTACATACCCGAACTGCCAGGAATCTCACTCCCGTTGCTTCCCACCACCTTAATACACTTTCCTGTATCTCTGTGAATTTGTTTTCTCACCGAGCAGCTGGTAATATCCCTTTTGCTTCGGAGCAGGCGGAGACCTGAAATCTTCGGGTGCCAGAAAAGCCTGGCAGAGGGCGCACCTACAAGCTGTGGTTTCCATCCCAAGCCATTTACACCTCCCAGTGGCTACCCAGAGATGTTCCATGGAAGAAGCATGAGGCCAAAATAAAAGGAAGTATTAAAAAGTTACAGACAAGTGGGGAAGGGCCATGCTGACATTCGCCTACTCCCCCTGAAAGGCATCTGAGGAGGTGCCTGGAACAGAGGAAACACACCTGCTTGCAGTGACCAGAAGAAAGGCACTTCCACACCCACACCTCCAGGGGCACAGCCAACAAAAATAGCATCGGACCCAAAAGATATGTATAGAATAGTGACTGCAGAAAGCCTCAACTCATTTTACACCCCCAGCAAAAATAAAGGTAGGAAGTTTGCCCTGCCTCTGTTCCCAGCCTCTGTACATCAGAGCACTGCTGCAGAAAAGACATGTCTGTTTACCTGGGGATTCCCATGGGAGCAGGGGAATGAAATGCCCAACTGATCTGAAACTCACAGGGGAAAACCTTGCTTGTGACGAGAGCACTTCCCTTTCCTACCTTGAAACTTTGGGAACTGAGTGGTAGGAGGAGGAATAAACCAAAACACCCCACCCCCACCTTGTTTTCAACAATTCAGGCTTTTTTGTACTCAAGTTCTTGCTCAGTAACTCTGACTGACGCAAGCAGACCTGCATGTTTCCTGCTGCCAAATGGCTCCAGGTGAAGGGAAGTGCAGGTGTCTTAAGATAGCAACCTAGTTCTTTTGCTATGGGAGCTGTACCATCATCAAATATATTTGTGGCAAAGCTGGCACTTGGATTCAGTTTACACTCGGTGCTCCAAGTAACCTCTCATTGGCCTGGCCGGGAGTTAAAATGGGCAGAGTGCAGCCACCCCATGAGACTGTTCTCCAGCCTTGAGCAGAGGCCAGCATGTGAATCCATGCTCAGCAGCCTGGGGACAAGATAGAGCTGATTTGTACTTCCCAGTGACAAATTGGATCAGATCAAAGGTCTGTTGTGGCTTTCCTCTTACCTCCAAGAGCAGCCAATGCTTATGGGGGAAAAGAGGGCAAAGAGAGAGTGATACTTTTGCTGTGCATTGTCAAGCAGTGTGTCGCAGAGGTCTGCCTTTGCTTTTAGTAAACCTCCAGGGACTTTTCCTCCATAAATTTGTCCAATTGCTTTTTTGACCCAGTTTATACTTTTGACCTCCACAGCATCATGTGCCGACAAGCCCACAGTTTTATATACACACACGCAGTTAGAAAAAGTAATCCTTTAAACCTCCTGCCCTTATAATTTCATTCACTGCCCCCTTCTTCTTCCCCATTTTTTGGGCACTCTGGCCTGTTTCAGCTCTAGTGCAGGAAAGTGGTTCTTAATTCCTCTGCTAAATCTGTGCACAGGCTGATGCAGAATCTTATCCTCCTACATTTTGTAAGAAGTTTAGCATCTGCTTGCATTTGAACCAGGGAAGGAGAATGTTCAAAAAGCTGCTTCTGTGCTGAGGACAAGTTTGGGAAGGGCTTGGGAAGTTCTGGACATTTATTCCTGCTTCCCAGGCCTAGCTGTAGTATCCCAAATGGAATGTGCTGGGCCTGGATGGATTGACCTACACAAAAAGGCTAGTAAGCATGGCATTGCATTCATTCACTTTTTCAGTAATCTTCTTTAATAATTGACTTCCATTTATTCATTTACCTATCTTTATTCCTTTGCGTCTATCAAAGTTCTGGCACAGCTCTGGCGGGTGGTGCAAGGCTCCAATTTTTTCATTCCTCTGCTTGGTGTGAATTCAGGCCCACACAAATTCCCACTCTGGCCCAGAGGGCTCTGACTTTTAGCCACGAGGTGGGGTGAGCAGCTAAATTCCTGATCTGAGCATGTGCATAGGCAATGCAAGGCAGACCACCATGGAGTCGGGGTTTGCCAAGCTAAATCACTGGAAAAAAATTCCTTCTCGGCTTCAGCCTTTGCTGCTTGATCCGCAGAAATGTGCAGCCTTAAACCCCAAGTTTCCCAAACAAATGCACACGGCACAAGTGAGTAACACAAAAGCAGCAGGCGCAGAGCGTTGTGCTGGCGGAGGGGCTGCCGGCCCGGGGGTCGCTGCTCTCCCGCTCCGAGCTCAGCCTTATGCCGTGGCTGGACAATGGGAGGACTCGGGCAAAAACCAGGCTGGGAGCAACTCGGTAGTAAATAGTTATCTCGGCTGGCTTTCTCGGTAACTCTTGGAAAGTCCCCGAAATGACGTTTCTAACCTAGCAATTAAAATGGGTTTAATTATAGAGAGGCTCAGAGCCCTGGGAACAAGCACCATCTACAGAACAAGTAAACAACTGCAGAAAATAATAGGCTGTTCACTCCCCTGTCTACTCCTCACTTCTGACCAAGACGAGGGGAAAAAAAAAACTATAAAGAGAAGGAAATTCGAGGAACTTGATTGCTCTCCTTAAGTAGGTAATAATAATGATCTTTAAAAAAAAAATCTGGAATAGCCTGAGCCTGTAGGCATTTCTCTTGGTTGGTTATTTTGGTTGTTCTTGAAGACCAAAGGCGGGGAAAAAGATCAGCCGCCAGCGCAAAGTCCAGATGCCGCGACTCCAAAGCAAACAGAGGAGGAAGTGGATCATTTGTTTGAAGTTTTCGGTGCGATGGCCGCTCGGGTCAGCGCTCTGCAGCCCAAGGCAGGGGTTTCTGTTCTCCCAGCCAAGCCGGACGCAGGGAAAGAGGAAGAGCCTGCAGTGCCGGCGCAGGGCCCCCTTCACTCGCCCGCACGGGGGAGAGGGCCCAGATGCCATTGCTCGGCCTTGGCTGACACACCCACTGAAGTTACGGTTGGGGTGAGCCTCACCTCCGCTGGGGCTGAAGGGGAAACTGCGCAGAGAGCGAGAGCTGAGGCGCCCTGCTGCTGACAGACCTTCAACAGTTTGGCTCATTTTTATTTTTACACAGAAACTGCCACCATCCTCCCCCTTCCTCCCCGCCATACCGATATCAGTATGAATCATTGAATCATCCTTTGCCTACTAAAACCTGGAACAGATTACATGCTTGGAGACCTTTTTTTTTTTTAGTTTTACAATATTGAGTCCTGGGGACTGGAAGAGTACTCTACTGGCAGAAAAGGCGGGATTTATTAAACACCCTTTTAAAGGGCAGACACGCATCTTAACAAATTAATGTGGATGTGAGCTATTTCCCCTTGCAGAGCCTGCCAGGTTTCAGTAAAAATTTGAAAAAAGGAGTAAGGCTCCGAGGGAGGGTAGGGGGCGGAGAGGGGTGATCAGCACAAAGCCCGCTAGGGCGCACAAACGCGGGGCCAGCGGGCGTGCCGAACACGGATCCGATCAGTTTAAATCCGAGCGGGCAGACCCCCATTGGGTTTTCGCGGGAAAAAGTCCGGCGAGCTGCGGGACGCGGCGCGGAGGGCGCGGAGCCGCCGCCCGGCACGGCAGTTGGGCGCGCGGGCGCCGCTCCCGCCCCGCGCGGAATGGAACGCAACGGCCGCGCGCACAAGCGGAGGGGCGCGCGCGCGC
>WBMZ01017680.1:0-15229 GCA_013400975.1 Atrichornis clamosus | reverse complement strand
AGCAGGGCCCCGCGCCTGCCGGGCGCACCCGTCCCGGCGGGCCCCGGCCCCGGCCCTGTCCTGTCCCGGGCCTGTCCTCATCCTCGTCTCCGTCCCCATCCCGTCCCCGTCCCGTCCTGTCTGGTCCCCGTGCCGAGTGAGGAACTCGCTTCCCTGGCACTCCCGCGCCGTCCCCGTTCGGTTTTGCTCCCATGGCCTTGGTTTGGCTTTTCTCGAGGCCGTACGGCGGCACCGGCGCAGAGGGGAGACCCCGGGAGGATGCACCACATCCTCAAAGGCCTTTACCTTTGACCAAGCCTCAGAGGCACATTTTTTCTGTTTGTATCCTTCTTTCTAGCCAGTTGAGGCAGCTGGATAAAGTAAAATGTTCTTTCTTGCTCTCTGTATGAGCCAGTATTTTGAAAAAGTTCGGACAACGTGCATTAAGCATTTTTGAGTAATGTTTGGAGTTGGATGATATTTTGCAATATGGATAACAAAAACCATCCAAAGCAGTCATACATAACATAATTGCTCAATATGATTTATTTTTCTTACATTTCTAGTTTAACCATGCAGCAATTTTGAAAAAAAATCCCTCCCAGGTGCCTAAATATAAACCCCACATTGTTTTCCCACCTTGCACAATCTTTTACAATAGCAATGCACAACAATTCTTTGATCCTGCAGGCTTTGCAGACATGCTTAACTTAGCAGTCTGAATTAATACTACATCCAGCAGCACTGCTTACAGTGCATACCTTTCAAGATACGCATTTTTCTTTAATCAAAACCCCAACCAGAACAAAATAAATACTTTTGTCGGTTTGTTTTCAATTATTTATTTTTTATAAGACTTTGTTTCCCAGGCTAAAATTCCAAGTGTTACTATCATTTTTAGTAAATATTTATTTCTGAAGAAGATTGAGCATTAAATAAATACTTATGAACCAGATGAAAAGCATGGGAGTAGGTTTGAGTTTTTCCATTAAAGCTAATGGAATTTTTGCATCAACATTAGCTAAGAAAGAAAAGAAACCAAGGAGAAACAAATCCTGCTAGAATGTATCTAATTCTCTATCAGCCAGCATTTGAAACACTCTAATTTTGCTCAATGCCTTGTATGCATCACAGTTTTTCAAAATAATACCAAATTTAATTCCCAAGGTATTTTCAGCATTTGCAGAACTGCTAAGTTTCCTGTTTAGAAATTCTTTTTAATGTCCACTAACCTTCAGCCTTTATTCTAGACTGGCTTTCAATAAATTAATTCTGTACATTGTAAAAGGATTCCTAATCAAAGTATAGATGAACTCATAATAGTTGAGTTGATAATAGTACATGCTAAGGGATTGACTAGTTTTGTCTAAAACAGCCATTACCAACAGTTGCCAATATAGAATGGATAGACATCAAACTTTTATTCCTTCCTTCCTTCAATGATTTTATGTCATGCCAAATGGCATGCAATGATATCTGTGATGATTAATTTGCCTGTAACTATACCTTAGAGTACTGAACAACTAGATGAACAAAGGAGAGAGCCATGTCACTGAAGTAGTATTTCTCTTTGCTACATCCTCCATAAAGAACTAGCATCAAATCTCACAAGACAGTCAGCCTCCCTTAGATGTTGAGACTGTGATCCCTTTACAGGTAACAGCTTACCATCTAATTGGCATGGGGAAAGAAATGCAAACTCACAGCTGTCCAAAGAGGGAAGATGTAGAAACTCCACTGAAACATGACAAAAATAAAACAACTCACCCCACCCCCACCAAGAGCCCAGGATTTCATGAAAACAATAAAAAGGGGAAACTATAGTTCAAAGGATGTACTTTACTGTTGTTCAGTTACATGCAAGAAAAAGCTGTTACCTTGGCATACGGATACTGAGAGTGTGCAAAAAGGGTTATTCTCTCTGAGAAGTTCAATGCCATAGATCTCAGATAACCCATACTGCCCATCCTCACCTGCACAGAAGCAACAGCAAAAATTCTGCAGTGTAGCTACAAGAAAATGAGGAATCTCCTTTTCTAAGTAAGTTTGGGAATTACCTGTTAGCCAAATAATTTTAAGGAATCCTCTGAAATAATTTTGTGTAAGTTGATGAAAAAAGCAGATCAAATTAGTCTGGTAGCACCAGTTTAGTCTTTTGTGACTTATACTTCTATGATAAAAATAGGACAAAGGAAATACAAATGTTTTTCTCCAGCTGCTGAGAGAAAACTAGAACCTTTTAACAATGTAGTTCTTAATTGTACTATAACTGGGCAGGAGAATGCACACACCACAGCTTGAAACTGAGAGCAGTTCACTGTTTCCACAACCCAGTGTAGTTTCTCTCCAAAAGGGTCTGCTGCCTCATATCAGTGTGCTAATGTGCTCTGCACTGGCTCACAGGGCTGCACACAGCTCTGCAGATGTGCTCTGTGTTGCAAGTGCTTCCTCCAAGTGAGCTGTATCTGCCCTGTGGATAAGCCGTCAGGCTCCCAGACCTCACAAGATCTAGGATTTTACAGCTGGGGCGTACTAGGAATACTTAGAATTGATCAAGGCTCAGACTTCCTAAGAAATCTTACCAGTTTGAAAATCTTAATTTGTCCCAATTTAGAATGAAAACTGTTAAAGCATTTCCTAGGAAATAGACATTCCACTAACAATGTCATTTGGGAAACAAAGATCCACAGCATTTCCAAAAAGCAATGATTTCCTCTAAGAGCAGTGGAGCCCTGAATACCAGGAGGCCCTTGTATTCCTGGATCCCTGAGACAAGGAAGAGGCCATCACACAGGAGTAGATCTGACTGAATGGAAAACTGGCAACTGACTTGCCTTGCAGAGAACTATCAAAAGTTATCTGTATTCCATTATAAGGCTCACTGAGATAAGCTTTCATGAAATGTTTCACTCTCAATGAACCAGCACTTCTGACAGAAAACATGCCAGCAGAATGGCGTTTCCAAGAGATGCATTCATAGCTGCATGACACAATGATGAAAACATCTCCGACTTGGCTAGACTAGCTGGTCAGCATTAGTTTGGTGTTTCAAGTCTCAGCCTCCTGAAGTAATAATCTTTGAGTCCCCTTCTGTTCCCCTAATTGCTGACTGCACTCCTTCAGTAGTGCCACAGGAGCATTAGAAGCGCAGCACTGAATCCTTGTCAATGTATTCATACTTGGTTAGAGCAAATCTCTTGCACAGACATTTCTGCATTCTACTTTGAAGGTTTATAGTTTAAAATACAGATCACCAGGCTGCCCAGAAATACTCCTGATCAAACCACCTTAACAAGGAGTCTTGTCTTTTTCCTCAGGGTCCCTATACCATGGTAATGGGAAAAGCACGCATATGATGAGGGAAGGTTTCTTGAGAGCAGCTCCAGAGTTGAGTTTTGGAAGACCCTATGGCGTTCACAAGCCTTCATACAGAAACTCTTCTACTAAGAGAAGGTGTACTTGAGGTGCACCACACCAGTGGTTTACCAAGAACTGTGGAGCAGGGTCCCCGGCTGGACAGAAATAATGTGTTTTAAATAAGTGTCATCAAGTGCAAGGGATATCTAATTTATCCACTTTAACTGCTAGATTCCCTTCCATAGATTTCTTCTAAAGGCCAAACTTCAAATCTAACTTGTTGCCTCTCTTTTTCATTACAGGACTAGCAGAAACTGTCATTTACTAGTAAAATTCTCTCAGATTTTCCCATTACAAAATCTGATTTGGGTTTTTTTATTCTTTTGCCAGTTTTTAACTGTTTGGATGAATACATACTCAGGTAGATGTTTGCAAAAAGTGTGACAGAAGTTAATTTACATCAGCAGCCTTAATTCTAGCGTTTCCCAAGTCATGAAAGTTTTATTTTACAGCCTTAATAAAAGCTTTGGTTTTGTATATACTTATATGTTAAATATTTGGTATAAAATAAATCACTAGCAGGTTACCACCTTTCAAAACTCCATGGCCCCTGCAAAAGTAAACATATGTAAGTATGGCAGAGGTTGGACTAAAATGTACCAACTACTCTTGGAACATCAAAGAGCCTGGAGGGAAAAGAGATGGTGGTTAAAGAAAATATTTTTTAAAGCTAATATGAGTGAAAAATGAGGAAAAGGTCCTGGATTCACTAGAGGCAATGGTAAAGCATCCACAGCTGTAAATGGTGTAAGGATTTCATGCAGAAGACCAAAGCAGAAAAAAAACCCCAAACCCTAGAAAATCTGGAACTGGCTGGGTGCAAGACTGGATTCATTATCTTTGAAAGCCCTCAAATCACAGAACAATGTTTTTCTAAACAAAAAATATTTGACTTAGTACAGACAGAATGTGTAGAGGTTTTTTACTTACATTATAAAAAAGAACATACTAAGAGATCTAATACTCACTTCCAGAACTTCTGTACCAGGACTTGTAAACATGGAAGTAGGACAAGATGGTCCTGTTTATCCTTTACTTTAGTTGACAGATTTTATTAAGATTAGTATTCTTGAAACTTAAAAAAAACCCAAACCAAACCAAAACCAACTGCGTTTGGAATTATATATTTAATATTTTGAAAAGTTTTTGGCAATGTTCCTTCTTATCAATTTATGTCTAACAGTTAGAAACAATTACGATGTCAAGCACTGGCCAACAATGAAGAAATGAAATGTAAAGGGAAAGTAACCAAGAAGAGTGTTAGCTGTGAAATCTTCCAGTGGGCATTTCAGACCAGAAACACATCAAGTCTGAATCTGACAATGTTTCTACTTTTTTTTTAAATGAACATACAATCACTGTTGAAAATGGAGACTTAAACCTAGAATTCAAAATGACAAAATCTGGAGTGTTGTCTATATTTCACTAATGCTGAGAAATATCACCAGTCAGTCTTGAAGCTGCCAAAGAGAACAAATAAGAAGACAGCTAGATAATCTCTATGCACACAATTTATAGCAATGCAATTTCAAAAAAGACCAGGCTGCAGAGCTACAAGAAAGATGGGAATGCATCTTGGTATCTTTTTCCTTCAGGGCAAAAATGGGAAGAAAACTTCTGTTCTAATAATTGTTGAGTTTTTTTCTTTCTTTTATTTTATGACAATGTCTAATTTACCAGACTAACAAGGGGAGAAATAGCACAGGAGTGATACCATAGAGCACTTAGAGGTTTCCAATTCTTTATCTTCATTCATCAAAGAACAACTGAGGTTTTTTGTGTAGAGGGAAAAAATTTCAGACATAGCCAAAGGAAAGGGCATAGCTGTGAATGGCTTCTGCAAAGATAAGGCAGCATTGTAGCAGCAGTCAATTTAGATCTGTGCATTTCCATATACAAGCTTAGAGTTTTAAGAAAAGGGGAGTTATTCTTTGAAAAATGACTAAATTAAGGCTGTTTAAGCATTAAATACTATAGACTTGATCCTCATTTACCTCATGTGAATGAGTTTTACTACAGATGTAAATCAGGTGCTCTGTGTTTTTCCAAGCTATTATTAAAGCTCTTGCAACCAACATCCCATATGAACTTCTCTTACTGCCTTTCTATAAATAAGGACTTAGCTTTCTCCTTGTGGTTCCTTGGGCAGAGATCTGCACAGTAATGCACCGAGTTCTTCTCAATAATGCTGCAGTGTCCGGTGGTCTCTCAAATACCCTTTGTAAACAGCTTACATTGATCTTTGCTCCAAGCTGTGAGACGTTTAGAGATCTTTTTTCAGTATGGCTATTTGCCCACCATCAAGACCTTATTTTGGTAATCCTAAAAATAGGCTAGGATCAATTACAAAGACTTTTCCTCAACAATGTAGTTCTAAAATAAATTTAAAGCCTAAGATTTTGGCAAAAAATCACATTAACAGTCAAACTGGAAATGTTTCAAACACTGATTGATCGAGACCCAGCTGAGTTTATTCTGCTCAAGATAGATTTTCATTAGATAGTCCATGAAGAGTGTTTGTTTTGGCCTCTGTTTCTAGAAATAATATTAACCTGGCAAAAAATGTTGTTTCCATAAAGAAAAAAGCTGTTGAGCGGGCTAAATATCTGTGTCTTTCTTCTCATGTACTACACTAGTTTCACTTACATCCTGTGTTTGTGTTTTCAGGAGCTGCATTGGAGTTTCTGTGCTGTGGTTAAATCATCTGTCTAGCTCTCTGAGGTACTCACCTGGCCAGTGTTTGTGAGAAGGTCACAATCCAATGCAGGTATGTTCAGAACACGTCTGGCACTTACAGTGTTCTTTCTCCATTATTCACCCATACCTGTTTGATTCATAGACAGTTAAGGTGCAACTTCCAGGTATACAGGCACAGTCACATAGCTAATGTGATATTAAATATTATTTATAATCTGAGGCGACATTTAGCTCTCTTGACATTTTTAGGTGGCTTTAAATGCCATGGTTACAAAAATCCAGTGGCAGACTTGAAAAAACAACTCAGGTCTTCCACACCCTTGTTTTGCTCCTTCACGTTACTCTCCTTTGCTTTATTATCAGTCTTACGTGCTTTAAGGGAAAGGACAGGCTCCCTTACCCTCTAGAAATGTTTGAAGCAGATACATTGGAAAATGTGAGACCCACAGTTACTAGAGGAAAAGAAGCTCATAAGAGAGATTAAACCTATGGAAATTTTCATTTTTAGTTGAGGAGGATGATGCTTTTCATTTCATATGATTCTTGTAGACGAAAAGTGCTATATAGTGTTGTTCAGCAAGACTATCTTCACGAGACAAGGACATATTCGCAAAGTTGTAAATGTTTAAGACTTTTTTTCTGGAGTATGTTCACATAAATGAGGTGTTCCTTTTTTATGCATGCATTATAAGGCATGGAATTCTTTCTGCATAGAACAGGAAAAGAAAACTGAATACAGAATAAAATTATGATTAAAGATGCTGTATTGATCTCTGAAAGTCCTATTACTTTTACAACAGTTTACCACTGAGGCATGGTTTGCTTTACACAGTCTTCAAAAGAAACAGATCAAGGGCATACCATGTATGTGACAATACTGACCGCTTAAAAAACTCCAGTGCATGCCAGTTGCTGAATTTACTTGGAATGCACATTTGTAGGTTCCAGGCTCACTTGCAATGTATGTTTTTCAACTTTTCTCTTTATCCAGCTGTCAATTCAAGTTCAAGTTGCGCCAATGAAGATTTAAGAAAATACTTGCTTCCATGTGCTTTCCTTCCCTGCTGTAAACTGGGCATCATCTTTGAGTCAGATATATACCCAGATCCTCCCAGCTTAGCTGTGTCTAGAGATTGCTGATTATTTTTTTACAGCACCTCTAAAGTGGGTCCATACATCAAAGCTTGAAGCTTTCCATATGTCAAAGCTTGAAGCAAAGCTCTCATTTCATATTCTTATCCTTGGTTTTCTGATGTGGTCTTTCCCTTCTCATTTATTCTTTCTTGCTCTAAAGATTATTTTCTAGGCCCAATGCTTTTATTGCATCACTTTGTCTCTGCATTCTTTAGCTGGCACTGGCTTCGCACTTTTATCAAGCACAAACTACTGATCTTTTTCAAGTTCCTCCATGGACTCCCCACATTCCACATCACCTCTCTTTCATTATAGACTCATAAGCCCTCATCTCTTCTTTGCCCATTTATTAAAATTTATGAGAACCTTCACATTTTATTCTTCACATCTGAAACTTCTAAAAAAGTCTTTGCAAAAGGTTCTTTTAAATCCAGGGATAATGTACTACACATACTTGCTACTCTACTACAGCTACCTGTACTTAGAAAGGATTCTGTCAGCTGATGACTATCAAAGGGCAGCTGCAAAGGATTTTCATTTGAAAATGATATTGAAGAGTGAAATGTGAAGAGTACACAATTTGAATTATGTTCAGACATAATATGAGAGACAAAGCCTAGTGTTACTGAGGCAAAAAGGGAGCAGAAACAGAAACCCCAACATGAATAAGAAGCACAGGGTATAAACCAAACATGGTGGACTGAACATGAGTATGGGACAAGCACTTCCTCAACTGCTTTGCTGAAATACAGCCACAAACCAGCCCTTTCCAGGAAGTCCTGGACAAAACCGGTTGACAGCTTGAAGTTACTTGTTAAGTCTATTTGAGAAAGTAATCTCCTTACTTTCAGAGAAACATTATCAGACAAAGATCTTTCATGCTTATTATATTTTTAGAGCAAAAGAAACAGTTTTTTCAAAAGCAAGCTATATTATTTGAAATACTTTCTGCAAAAATTTTACCCCAAAGCCACATCCTGCCTTAATGTGTCCTGCAAGAAACTCCTCAAATTGCCACAGACATAGATAGCACACAGGAACCCTCATCCTCAGGAACATGAAAGACTAGTAAAGCATATGATTCTGGTTGAAATACTTAAGCTTTTGAATGACTTTAACTTCTTTTGCTGGGTCAAAGCTTAGTTTTCCTTATTCTCACAGAAAGCTCTGTTGTGGTCAGCAGATGGCTGTACCACTATGCAAGAGTACAATTTTTTTGTTGACAAATGGGCACCCAAGTTATCATATGAGGGAAATATGACAGTACTTGATATATTAGTTATAACCATAGTCTAAAAATAATACAACTGTATATTGCAACTATGCAGTGTAGAAACATGAGTTATTCAATCAAAGAGGAAGTGAGAATTCACTTCTCCTAAAATTAAAAAAATAAACGCTACCAAAGGAAGCACAATGCTATTGCCAGGTTCCTCTTTTAAATGTTATTGATTCTATCAAATTCAAATGAAGCTCATATTCAACTTGTATTTTTTGGAAAAACTATATTGTCAACTTCCTCTGGAAAACAGTTAGATTACTAATTCTGTCTCTGTAAATCTCTCATTGTCTTATGCTCTTGTGAATCAAGTGAGATACTACTCGAATAAAAGTGATACAATTGTCCACAGTTGTGTTGATGTCATTTCTTTGCACAGTGGAAGGAGAGTCTCACCTCGACTCTTGCTTGACTAAGAGACATTTGGCTGCAGACCAGCACTAACTATAGGCCATGGAAAACTGCAGAAGAAAAGATAGAAAGGTCAAGATCTCCAAATTCTTAATAGTAATATTCAGAGCTCAGCTGTACATTATCTGAGCAGGTTAAATACTACCCTTCAGATAATCTATAATTTTATGGAGGCAAATTTTCATTAACAATATGGAAACAAAGAAGTTCCCTGGCAATCTTATTTATCAGCAGCCATGTAAACCACTGAGCTTGAGCTGAGACCACCGCTGCAGTATGTTAAGCTCTAATAAGTAGCTTTTCTCTTAGGATTCACCACACAAGATTGTGGCAGTGTGGAAAGTAGAGTATTTATTTGGTTAAAGATTGTCCTGTATCTCACACAAATCTAACATAATGTTCTGAGTTGGCCAAGACAGGTCAAAGCTGTCATGGTATGACAAAGCTTTTAGCCTCAAATTTTTGCATTACATGTAATTTTTCTGTAGACTCAACTGGCACTCTGACTTGCACACTGTGACATCACTTGGTCAGGCTCACTGGGACCTACCAGAAAGGACTGACTGTGCAGCCAAATTCCAGCTGTGAATTTCATATGCATGAGCTAATTTCATATGCACCTGCCTTCGAGGTGGGGCTAGAATATGAAATTCTTATGAATAGTTTCCCACAATTGCTTTTGTATGTAGTACAAGGTCTTAAAGCAAGTTCTGCTTTCTACGTTACCCCCTTATGAACAGTAAAGGCCACACACCTAAAACATATTTTGTGGGAGTTATCAGGAACTTCTGCTCTGGAGAAACGTAGGGCTGATGACTATTTCTTAAGGTTTCCACCAGTTCCTTGCAGACAGTGTTTACACTGATGGGAAACAAGTGATTATGCAAAAACCCTACTTTGCACTTCTTCACATCAGAAAAAAAAATACAGGTAGTTTATAGTGCTACTTTCCTCATACTACCCCTCACACTGCATGCATATGGTCAAATGCTGGCCAAATGCTGCATGCTATACATATGCTCTGACAGAAATACTTATTTACAGCAGAAAACTTTCCAGCCTCATGTTGACATGCAGCTACAGAAAATCAAATGAATGTGCAAAAAGATGTAACCTGGCATTTGTGCTTGAAAACTACTCACTGAGAGGGAAAGAAGAATAAATATATACTCAGATTTTAGAGATACTTTCTGACAAGCAAAAAAATACTGACAGTTATCTCCTTAAAGATTTCTGTAATCACTGTGAAAATAATGGATGGCTGGGAAGTGGGTGGAGGGGTGGAACAACGTTATTTTGAACCCTGAATAATAGAAAAAATCTCAAAATAAAATTATGAAGTTGTTTGAAACTACTGTTGTGTAGTGTTCTAAAGGCTTTCTCTGGGCCTCCAGGCAATGGGGGATGTTTTAGTATTAATGGGAATGTAATGAAACAGTCAACATGTAGCAAGTAAAGGAGAAAGATAAACTTTATTTTTAAAAGGAGAAAGTCTAAGCTGGTGTGACCAGGACCAATTTCCATGCTTGCTCTCACACACGCTAACACAGGTTGACCTTTAGATGGAAGAAACTTCAAATGAACATTCAACTTGTATAAACCATGCTTACAACGTTTTAATGATCAGGAGAGAAAAGTGCATAGGAAAATAAATCACAGAGGACAGAAGTGAGTAATGAAATGGTTGAACAGCTTGAAATTAGTAAAATACATCATTAATTTCTATTAATAAGGTCAGATAATTCTCTCTCCTTTTGTCTTCAAATACCTTTTATATTCACTTCAATAGGAAGTTTCAAAACCTTACTCATATCACGCTTAGTTTGTCATACATGTGAAATCTAACACACAGCATTAATAAAATAAAATTCTCAGTTTAAAATATTACTTCTCATTAAGGTAACTTTTGCACACATTGCTCTGAGCAATATCTAAAAGCCTATTTTGTAAAGCTAAAGAGATTATGTTAATAATAAATGCTGACATTTTCAAACGAAGACCCTCAGGTTACAATTTTCTAGTTAATAACAAGTATCATTCTGAATAAGTTAGATGAGATTTCAATATTCCATTTCATGACATTTACAGGTTTCCTTTTAAGGGTGCAGACAATTTCACTTTATCATAAGATTAATAAAGCTAATAAACAACATGTGTTAGTTGGGCTTTTCCTACCTCCACTGCAATTTGTGTTAGAAGCTTAGCTCTCACAGTGAAGAAGTGGGCTAACTTGAACAGATGTTTACAAAGAACAAAAAGGGATAAATATATATCTGCTATGTACAAATAGTTAGAAGAAATATGGATGTACACAGTGATATTTATATGTGAGAGCTGGAAGACTTAGACTCTGATCTAAAACTCATTGAACCCAGTGAAAAAGTCTCCCTCAGGTATCTCTAACTTTTTAATTGAGACCTTAGAGAAATTTTAACAGTGTAAAGCCTGCATATTTAAATTGTTGCCTGACATATTCTACATGCAGAAATGGAGGCTATTGACTAACTCAAGGTTCTACCATACACAGAGAAAAAAACAAGTAGAAATCCATCTTAAAACTATCATGGTGGACAGAATTCTAGTAACTAAGCTTTGATCATAGACTTTTCAGAAGTACATTTAATTTCTTGCAGTTAAAAGGGTGAATTTGCTACCTTCACTACTAACATTTTCAGATTAAAACATCTTCAGCTTTTCATCCAGGTTGAGATATTGGTTTCTTTAGCTTTTGGTTATCCACTGTAAGAAACCGTGAGGAACCAATGTTTTCCTCTTAACAGTTATAGAGAAATAATGGTTTTCTCTGTTCTGAATTGCTGAAAGATGCCTTCAAAAAGATAGAAAAGATGGGCAAAAGGATCATAGTGCTCTTTAGCGCATTGAGTTTTATCTTCTTCGTTTGCTCTAAGTTTAAAGAATTTTATATTATGTGCTTGTTAATAACCTTCTGTACTCAACGCAGCTGTACTTCAATTTGGTTTACTGTGATTTTTAAAAAGTTGCTTTTTAAATTCCTGCCATATAAACTCTCAAATGAGTGCTTTCCATCTTTCTCATAGGAAGTTGTGGGGTTTACAGGTCTTCTGCAGTATTGCACAATCACAAAAGAATAAAAAAGCCCCCCACATTTAAATAGAGTTAATACTTAATGGAAGAACATAAAACCAATCGTTGCTACTTTCTTATACATATACTTTTTGCTTTTGGCCTTATCATATAAGAAGATGCCTAACATTTTTCCAGAATGCCCTGACATTACAGTCTGATGTGGTGATATGATTCACTTCTCACTAATTGCAATCTCTTTAAGCTTTCTGGAAAACACTGTGTCTTGGTGAAAGAATTTATCTGGTATACCCAGAGGATCAACCAGTCACTGTACCAAAGATTTTCAGTGTCTGCACCATACTACTAGAAAAGAAGATACTCCAGCCTTTAGATATCACTTGCCTTAAACTCATATTTTTTATCCTGTTTTGTAGCTTGTATCTATGCCTTTGTCCTCTATGATCAAAACTTTAATTCTTCCATCTGAAAGTTACTTTGTTTGAATGACCACAAACCAAACAAGCCTTTCAATTGCATTCTACCTGTTTTGTTATGTCAAAAGTTCTTACTTAATACACTGATTTATTTTCCTCTTTTTTACTGTTGGTCAGTGGCACAATGGCTTGGCAATATTTTACATATCTGCACTCTCTCCATTCATAACACTGAGGGCTATGAGCTGATCCTACATTACTGTGAGCAGGTAAGATCCTACTGTAGTCTCATTTTCCCTGTAGAGAAAATTAAGGTTAGTCTCTGTAAAGTCAGGTCATTATTACCAGTGTATAAAGTGATCTCAATAAAATTTAAGGGAACATATTTATGGTAAAACATTACTTTTTTTTCCAATGAATTGCTGGTTTCCTAACACTAGAAATAGATCTCTTTGTTCCTTTTCAGAAACAGATGTTCTGCTTTAATTCTAAATTATCTGCTGCTTTATAGAAAATTACATTACTAGGATGTGCAATCCAAAAGGACCATGGAGGTTAATAAAGCTCTCCCCCTTCTTCCTTGGCTGAGGCTCTATAATGACAGCATATCTACCCCGTGATCTACTCACCCATGATAAGAAAAGGAAAAGAACAATTTCTAATTGCATGTGTTAGATCTTGAGTCATGCAACTGCTGTGAAACACCCCATCGTAACCTGGGTGGGGTGCATGTCTCCTCTTCCCATTAGAAAGCAAAAAGCTTTTGGAGAAGAGCAGTCAGAATGTAGGGTTGGAATTCAGGGGAATGATTCTGCTACACATTCATTTTATCTGAGAGAAGAGAAAACAAATTAGGAAGCTTTACTTATTTCCACCTCCTCTTCCCACAAACTTTGTTTTTCCCTAACATTAGAACACACACTGTTAATCAAGTCTGTATCTGCTGTAACATTTCCCTCACCACATTTCTTCCTCATGAATACATGATGGCCTCCACCCATCCCACTGGAGCACAGTCCTCATGCTTCTGACCGCAGCCCAAAAACTTCTCAGACAGCACTCAAGATTTTCTGGGATTTCTGTTATTTTCTCTTTGCTTTCTAGAGGTGTGCTGTTCTTATTTCCACTGTTCTTCTTACAGACAATGCCTCTTATAGCCAGGTGAGCTATACGAGAGAAAAATACTGCCATTCAATTTTCTCAGCCTTTTTCAGGTTACTTGGAGAGGAGAGGGACAAATCTAGAGACAGAGAAAGCAAACGCTTCTTTGTACAAGCAGAATAGATGTTTTCTACATGATCCTAATACCTTGTTCATGTACTTAACAACAGCAAAATAAGTGTGAAACCACTAGTGTATTCAGGGTGTGACCATGTTACTGGTAGGTCACATACAGAAATGAAAATATAGTTTTTGACAAGAAAATGCACCATCAAACATTACTCCTTTAATACATGCAGAGTGTTCAGTGCAAACTGCTGATTTAAAAATTGACTTTGGGATAATTAAAAAAGAATAATTGCCAATCAATCTTTTGAAATTACATCTTTCCTTGGCACCATAATGATACCAAAAGTCAAAAGGAGCAACTGCAAATAAAGTCAGCAAAGAGAATATGCAGTATCCATGGAATCTCAGACTCCCAAGATGCTAAACAATAACTGTTTAATAACTATGTGCATGATTTAACAAATGCTATTTGTCAAATTTAGATGTGTATTCATGTGCCTGGCCAAACATGAAGCTCTGACCTCACCAAAGCTGCTGGTAAATTTTGACCAGCTTGTCAGTGAAGTAATTTGGGGTTTTTTTTAAATAACATGAGCAGAACAACGTACGATTCCCTAAATGCATTCTTAAATATGGCTGACCTGTCTCGGCTGGAATTTTTCAAAGCAATTACCCCTTAAAGCATTGAAACATATTTGCTGTGCAAAACATGGTGGTAATTTAAAATGCTACCATCCTTCTGCTATAATTATTTTATCTCCAGCAGGAGATAGAGGAATGAAACATGGGATTTCTTGGCTGTTTTGGAGCAAAATCTGGAATTTTAATACAAATCTCCTGTAAACACAAGACTAAGCTGAGCTACCCATTGACTTCTCTAAATTGAAGTAACAGAAGAAGATGGTGACATCCTCACCTTTTTTCACTACATTTTACTGTCAGTGTCTCAGATATATAAGAAAAAAATCTGCTAAAAGCATTGTTTTGGCAAAGTTATTGACACTGAAATTAAGATTTTAAATCAAGAGAGATGTCTATTTGCATGTGGCCTGCAGCACTCACAATCTCCTTTTAACTTGGTGACATGAACCCTTCCTTCCAAGGCCACACTGAATTTTCTGACACTTGCCTTTTCAACTTCAGATGGAAACCTCCCGAAATTTTTTCCTCGCCACCTTTATATGGAATTTAATGTGTTACAAAATTCCTTCTACTCAGTGAATAAAATCTAAGTACCCTTCAAAGCAGCCCTTTCCAAAGGTACGAAACGACATAAAAATGCCATGAGAACAGCTTGCTGCCTTGCAGTTTACAGAAGATGTAGAGTCACTAAAGAGAGCGAGGAAAGAAACACGTATCTGTCTGGAAACCAGAGAGCACCTGTCAGCGCTGTCCAGCCGAGAGCGCCCGGCCCGGCTGGGGCGACCCAGGCGAGGCTGCAGGAGGGAGCGGAGGTGCTGGGCTGGCCTGGGTTGGGCAGGCCGGCCGGGGTTTCCCCCGTGGGGATGCGGGCTCCACAGCGGCCGCCGCCCCTGCGCCGGGCCGAGGGCGGAGGGCGGCGCTGCGAGCACCGGGGCGGCTCCCGCCGGGCGGCCGCTCC
>WBMZ01017679.1:0-10467 GCA_013400975.1 Atrichornis clamosus | reverse complement strand
CGGAGCCCGCGGCGTGCCGCCCATGCGAGACCCCCGCGGCCCGGGCAGCGCGCAGCGACCCCCGGCCGGGCCAGGCATGTGAAGATGTCAGTGGGCTGTGCATGCCCTGGTGAGTGGCGCGGCGGTGGGGCGCGGGGCGGGGGCTGCCGCTGAGGCTGGGGTCCCCGCGGCATCGGGACTGGGTGGGGAGCTGGGGGCCACTCACGGGGTGGGAGCCCCAATGGTGTCGGTGTTGGGCTCTAGCTGTGGCGCTGGGGTCCCCATGGCGTTGGTGTTTGGGTCTGGCTGTGGGGCTGAGATCCTCACTGCACTGATGCTGCTGTCCTGCTGTGAGGCTGGGGTCTCCAGCTACGGGACTGGGATCTCCATGGCATTGGTGCTTGGTGTCTTCATGGCATTGGTGGTGGGGTCTCTGGCATTGGTCGTGGGGTCTCCGTGGCATTGGTGCTTGATGTCTCCATGGCGTTGGCGCTGGGGTCTCTATGGCATTGGTGCTTGGTGTCTTCATGGCATTGGTGCTGGGGTCTCTGTGGCGTTGGTGCTGGGGTCCAGCTATGGGGCTGGGGTCTCCATGGTATTGGTCTCTGGGTCTCCATGGTATTGGTCTCTGGGTCTTCATGGCATTGGTGCTGGGATCTAGCTATAGAGCTGAGGTCTTCACAGGCATTGGTGCTTGGTGTCTTCGGCATTGGTGCTGGGCTCTCCATGGTATTGGTGCTGGGGTCTGGCTATGGGGCTGGGTCCCTGGGGCATGGCTGCTGGGAGCTGACTACAATGCAGGGGACTATTTTGTGTAGGTGCTGAGGTTTGGCCATGGTGCTGGTGCTGGGGACCAGCTATGGGAGTCAGCAAGGCGTGCGGACTGGAGTCTCGGCACTGTGGTGTGGCCATCAGGTCCAGCCGTGGGGATGGGGTCCCTGTGGTATGGGCTGTTGCAGTCCAGCTGTAGGGCTGGAGTCCCTAGAGCATGGACGCTGGGATCTGACTGTGGGATTGGGACCCCACGGCATGGGTGCTGGGATCTGGCTGTGAGACTGGGACTCCATGGTATATGTGCTGGGGTTCCTATGGCATGGATGCTGAGATCTGTTGGACTAAGAGGTCTGGGACTCAAGAGCACATGGGTGCTGGTATCAGCCCTTGGACTGAGACCCCACAGGCAGGGTGCTGCAGGAGCATTGGGCAGGCATGCAGGTGACACTGTGAGGGGTGACCCGGAAGCACCCCTGCTGCTGGAGCAATACTGCTGTGGGGTGTGCCAGCTCCTTGTGGGGGTGTGAGGCACAATGTCCCTGCAGGGGCTTGGTGATGCTGCTGGTGGACATGGATGCTGCATGCTCCTCCACAATGGCCATCGTGGGGTGTCTGGTGAGGGGATTCTTCCCGATTCCAGCCCGTGTGGGCTAGCGAGGCTGCTGGAGTACATGTGAGGTGTGATGAGTTGGTGAGGTCTCAGCACCCAGCAGGGTGCTCCCGCAGGGATGCTCATCCGGACGCCTGGTCGTGGGGGCCAGGTTTGGGGCAGCGGGCCTGGCTGCACTGCCTGCTGCTGCCTGTGCAGAACGTCACTGTGCCAGGAACAAGGCAGGACAGGGGTCTCAGAGGAGAGGCTTGTCCAGCACCAGGTCCCTGTGGCAGGGTGCAGCAGACAGAAGGAGCCAAGTCTGGGGGGCCCTGGGGAAGGGGTTCTGCTATCTCCCTGAGCATCTGGCATGTGGGGTCCCTGTGAGGGGACAGCGGGGACGGTCCTCAGCCCAGCTCCTGTGACAGCATCCCTGTGGTCCCGAGAGTGCCTCCCGTCAGGCCAGGACCTGGGGGGCTTCTGGGGAGCTGCTGGGTGCAGTGGGACGCTGTGGCAGCACACGGTCCCCATGCCTCCCCCAGAGCCACCTCTGCCGAGGGGTTTGCAGCTAGATCACCGGGGTGGGGAATGGGGTGCCCCCTGCGCGGCGGCCCCCCGCCCCTGCGCTGCCTGCGCCTCGCCGCCGTGTTTCCATGAAGGCAGGCGGCCCCTTCCCCCATCCTCCTCCTCCTCCTCCTCCATCTCCCACTGGAAGCTGCCAGAGCGCTGCTTCCTCAAGCAGAAAGTCACGTGAACCTCCCTGCGAGCCAGGCCGAGCAACCACAGCACCCGCCCCGCAGGCACCCCGCACCGGGGGCACGACACCCCTCCCGATACCCCCCAGCCTTGGCGGGGGTCCCGACTCGGCAGGATGAAGGCCGAGTGATGACCAACGGTGGGGCCCCGTTGTATCCCCCAGGAGCTGGCCCCATGCCACTGGGAATGTTATCGGCATGTTGGTGGGTGCAAAGAGGGGGGTCCTCCCTCGGTGCAGTGATGGGGAGCCATGGGGTCACCCCGCACCTGGGACTACCCCGCTGGATATCTTCATGTGTTGTGTTCCCCCCTGCTCTGCCCCTGCCTGCTCCCCCAGAGCAAGGAGGACATGCGGGTGCTGTGCAATGTGCGTGTGACCCCCGCCTCTTCCCCCGCTCCCCCGCCGGGGCTGGGTGGCACATCCAGAGCCTGCGCCCCCCTCCCCCTTCCCCTCCCTGGACTGTTTATCGGAATATAGAAAAAACAAGCTCTGCTGCTGGCCTCCCGCCAGCCAGAAACATTTAATGAGCCGCTCTGCCCAGGCTGCTCTTCAGGGCTGCATTAACTTGGAGGAGTTTCCTGCTTGGGAGCTGCTGCCGGGGGGGGGGGGTTTGGCTGCCCCCCTTCCAAGTTGTGCCCTCCCAGAGGGACGATGTACTCCTTGCCATCCCTGGGGGTGCATCCTGCCCCACTGCAGCTTCTCTGGCACCCCTCCAGGGATGTTTCCCTACTCCCTGCTTCCTCTCTGCAAGAGCTTTGGAGCAGGGGAGCCACTCAGCTGGGAACCTGACGCACTCTTGTGCTTGAGGATGGTGGGGAGCTGCTGGGGCCAGTGGAGGGCTGAGGGGGGCTTAATCCCCCACGTTGAATGTGGAGAAGTGAGCAGCAAGAGCTTACTGGGCTCAGATTGAAGGTGAGGAGGCCAGGGCACCAATTGCCCAGTGGTGGTGCCGGTGGTTCTGTGACCCGGGCTGCTCGGAGCAGGGCCGGCAGACAGGTCTTGGCATCTAGACCCAAGCAGGGCCCTGACCCCTGGGGACACCTTTCACTCTCCCAGCATGCTCTGCACTTTCTTTCTTAATTATTTTTATTATTGTCATTATTTTTCCCCCTGTAGTGATGGTGTCAGTGCAGAGGGGGAGGAGGGAAGCAGAGCCTTCCCGCAGGGCTGGCTCCAGCTTCATGACAGGGAAGCAACTTTCCCAAGGTCAGCACCTTCCCTGGGACACCTTGCAGGAAGCCAGCCTGTGCACCCCTCTGGCAGGAAGGAGAGCTTCCCAAGCCACATGCTTCAGGTCCTGGGACAGACATGCCCAGCCAGGGCACGGCCCGTTGCTGTATCCATCTCTTCTGCCGAGCTGGCGCCGTGCATCCCCCACCGTCACGAGGCCGAGCTGTGCCACATGCCTTCTGCGACAGATGCGCTGGGAGAGGGATGGCGGTGAGCGGGCTGAATGCTATGGCGGGGGGGTCAGGCAGCCCCGACCTGTGTGGGCTCTGGCTCCCAAACACCCACGGGGTGCCTGGCACCTTGGGGTGCCCCTGGGCGTGTTGGGCAGGGGGGGACCAATGGGGGTCCCAAGGTCTCATCATGTATGTCCATGTGCTCTTGTCCAGGCTTCCTTCATGTTACCAGTGCTGTTTGGATGAAACATGTCATTTGCCCCATCCCCCTCTGCAGCAAAGTGCCCACCCAGTAGGTACCATGTGTGCTGCATTGCCTGACCACTCCTGGCACACTTTGGCAAAGTCAGGATGGGATTGTGGCTGTCTGGTGCTCAGCGAGGTGATTCCTCAGGGGTCCTGTTGCTGGTGTGAGGCACCATCACAGTGTTCCTTGGGGCCTGTGCGAGCTCACCCAGGATTTGCCTGGAGAATTGTGGATGGGTTAGTGCTGTGCCAGTGCCAGCAGGTTCAGCGCTGCATATTTGCACTGGGCCCCAAGTTTATTCCAGAAATGTTGTTACCTGCTCAACACAAACTGCTGTGAAAGCAGCTTGCTGGGGAGTGAGTGGGTGCCCCTGCAAGGTGGGACCCCTGGGGCAGGGAGGTGCCCTTGCGATCTGGGAGGGCTTGTGGCCAGGAATGCATTGGCCAGATGGCTGTGTGCCCCCAGGCAGGGCAGGAGCTGCAGCAGCTCAAGTGTCCCTTGCCCATCCCTTTCCTGTCAGCTCACTCGATTTCATGCCACCATCTCCTCCCACGCTCTGCTCTGGGATACTCCCGCCATATCCATGTTGCTAGAGCACAGGAGGCATGGGTCTGTGTGGTGGGCCAGGAGCATGCTGGGAGCACTTGGGAGCCAGGTGCCCATCTGCAACAACTGTTGCTATGTCCTGGGACATGAGCTGCACCCTCAGAGAGAGCCCCCAGCTGTGTGCACGGAGACACTGGGCCCTGGGGCTGCCGTTGTGCGTGGTGTGGGTGCACCCCTGGGCCTGGGGAGCAGTGGGTGTAGGGGCAGCTCCCCGGGCGGTGGGTGCAGGCAGGATGGGGCTGGGTGACCGTTATCAGCTGCCCGCAGCCTGCCGCTGTGGTTTCCTGCCAGTGCTGGAGGGGGAGGGTGCTGGGGAGCAGGCAGGGCTGCCAGGGGGCTGCTGGGCCCCACCTGGAGCAGGGATAGTAGCAGCTGTCTGCCCCTCTCCCAGTGTCTCTGCTCCGCAGGGTTGCGATGGCTGCAGCAGGGTGGTGCTGGCAGGATTTTGGGAGGTTCACTGCAGCATGCCCGTGGGAGAGTGGGCTGTGCACCGGTGTGGGATGTCCCTCTTGAGCAGGGTTGCTGGTGGGGGGCAGAACTTCCTAGAGCTGTCAGACCGACCCCCCCATTGCAGCTCACCCTCTTCCCTCCCAGGCAGGTCATGGATCGGGATGAACGTTAAACCCGGAGCGTAATCTCCCCTGTGACAGGCGCTGGCCCCTGTCCAGCCCTGACCCGCCCTGCCCACAGGGCGACTGATAACGCCCTGCCCGCACCCCTCTGCTGCCGCTTCCTTGGGGAGGCCCTGTGGGATGTAGCTCCTGGCCCCCCTTTGCAGGGTCTTCCTCTGCCCTGGCTTTGTGGAACCCACAGTCAGGTTGCCAAAGTTCCCCTGCACCAAGGTGGCTGTGCCTGTGCCCCAGGGTGGCCCTGTGGTGAGAGTGTGGCAGGCAGGGGGTGGGAGAGCCTCTGCTTTCTGCAGGAGCAGCAACCTTGGCCCCCCTACTACACACCAAGGAATTGGTGCTGTGAATGCAGCCAGGTTTCTGCAGTACAGCCCAGGTGGAGCTGGGACGTAGTGCTTGCAGCCCAAGCCAGGCTGGGACGTCAGTGGTGTTGGGACGCTGGACCATTCTGCAGCAGCCGTTTGCACCAACCTCTGCTCTGCTACATACATCCTCCCCCAGCCAGAGTCCTATGCAGCCAGGGGGTCTTCCTTCCAGGGCAGAGGTTGCCCCTGCCTGCTGGGGGCAGCTGCAGGGTGGTGGGTGCCAGTTTTTGCCCACCGCAGCTCCTGCTTTCCTGCTGGTGGGAGCCCACAGCAGCTCGTGGCATCACAGGCATACAGCTCTGCTGGGGCTGGGGCAGGTCCAGGCACCCCAACCTGCCTGCTCTGACCGGCCCGAGGTGAGCCCGGGGCAGCTGCGGGCAGGGGCAGGCAGGAGCATGGGAGCGGGAGCTCTCTCCCCGCCGGGGACAGCAGCACAGAACTGCTGGAGGAGCCTGACGTGGTGCAGTGGTGCATGGAGTTGGGAATGGGGGTGCTGCCTGGGAATGGGGAGTGCCAGGCACCGAAAGTCCTTGTGGAGGGGCACTTCCCTGCCGAGGCTGGGGAGATGTTGTTATGCTCCTCCCAGCTTGGTGCCCATGCCAAATCCTTTGGGCAGCCACGGTGTTCCGAGTCGCTTTGCCTGCTGCCAGCGCGTGCGCGGCAGGAGGCTTGGAGGGTGGCAGGGTCCCCCCCCGCCCCCGAACGCCAGGCTGCCCCCGAGTGGAGTGGATGGGACTGTATGTCAATCCTGACAGGAACTGGACCTGGAGCAGTGGGAGCTGGCATCACCATCTCACCGTGGCCGTGTCCCTGCTTGGCCTAGCTGGCAGGGAGGAGGCAGCCGCTAACAGGAAGGACACGCATGTTAGCAACGAAAACACGGCAGTGAGAGGAAGCAGAAGCGATGCATTATTGATGGAGCTATTTGATGCTGCTATATTCGGAGAGCTGCTCTGAAGTGTTCGGCAGCACCGTGTGGGGGGTGACAGGGGGGTGGGCTCAGCTGGTGGAGCATTACCTGATTTGAGTCAACCATATACAGCCATGGTTCTGGGAGATGTCCCTTACCTTCTCCCAGCAGAACTTATAGCACAAGAGAGCACAGTGACATGTGGGTACCAGGAAGAATGGCAGCTCTGCTGGGTGGAGGTTGGTGGGTGACAGCTCCTGGCCATGCAAGTCTCTTTAGGGCTGCTGAAGGTCCTTCTGTGGCTTGGGAGAGAGAGGAGAGGGAATGGGGGGGAACAGCAGGCCGGGGACCGGGGTGCTTTCCCACTGGGGCTGAGTTCCTGGAGCTTCAGGGCTGGGTGTTGAGGATTGTGCTTTGGCTTCTCTTTGAAGCAGCAGCGCCTGCATGTTGGAGGGGTGACAGTCTTCTGGGGGGACAGTGCAGGCGTAGGATGCTGAGGTTGTGCAGCCATGCTGCATGTCACCCCCTCCCCGCCATGAGATCCCAGGCCAGGAAAGGGGCTGTAAAACGAACCTTTCTTGTAACATGAGAGAATCCACCTGGAGCCTCTGGAGGAGCCTTAAAATGCTGTGGCTCTGGCAGGCTGGCCCCAGGCTTCTGCCAGAGGGACTGGGGCTCGTTGTTGCGGGTGGCCGTGCTAGGGCTGAGTTCTTGTAGGACATGCAACGTCTCAGGGACAGCACAGGGACACTCTGAGGCATTTCTCTGGTGCTGGTGCCCTTGCTACAAGCATCAGCCAAAGCTTGCTTGTGGACTGCACTTTCCCTTTGGAATCCGTGGCCAGCCTAGCCGTGATGAGGTTAACCCACTGTGCCAGAACAAGTTGTGATGTGACGGTGGACACCCCATATGCACCCCATGCTCTCTGGGGTTCTGTACCCCACTGTAACCTTTCTCCATCTCCTCTTGTTTTGGAGGGGATGGGCACTGATGCATGCACTTGGTTGCTGCTTGTTCACTACTCACATATTCAGGTTGATTTCTATGTCCGCTGTAGGATGCTCAAGATGTGACCCTGTAACTTACCACCCTGCCCTGGCAGCCAGCTTTTCCCCAGCCCCTAGGCTTTACTTCTGCCTCTGGGTGTCTGGAAGCAATTCTGGTTTTGAAGGGTTAATCCCAGGAGCCCCCAGGATCTGCTGCCTGCCTGGCATGACTCACCATGTAGTTTCCAGCCTCCCCCAAGCCTCTTCTGGAGAGATGGAGCCGGAGCTTCTCCAGCCAAAAAAGGGGGCCCCTCCTGCCCCAGAAGTCCCTTTTGATCTGCTGATGCATAGCTTTAGCGGGGAGAGAAGCTCCTCCTTGAGAAAAAGGAAAACAAAGCATATTTCTGTTTGAAAGGTGGTAGGATTTGGGGGGTTGGCTGTTGTGTTCCAAAAGGGGGGCTCCAGGGTGTGCGCTGTGCTGCACTGCTGCAGGCTGCATCTGCGTGCATGTGATGGTGCCCAGGTCTGGCTGATGTTTGGACAAGTCCATGAGGTTTGGTAGTGCCAGGCCAGTCCCTCCCCTGGTGCAGGCTGTGCTGTTTGCAGACCTAGCAGATTTTTATTATTATTTTTTATGTAAGCGCGCATCCGCGTCCCCGCTCTACGCCTGCGCTTGCCGGGGCCCCAGCCGGGTGTCACTGTGAGCATGCCCTGCCGCCTGCCCTGCTCTCCTGGGGGTCCCTCACGCACTCTCTGCGGGCACACCAAGCCACAGGGATCAAAGAGACCTGAGCATCCCGCAGCTACCTTGTCCCCACCAGGCTCTTCCCAGCTATCTATCTGGGATGTATTCCTGTGCTCACTCCTGCTCCCGAGCTGCTTGTGGTTCCCTGGCTGAGACCTGCACCGGGTGTTGGACTTTGGGGAGACCAGGCAGGCATGGTCTTGCTAGGGGAAGGGTGGAGGCTGCGATCTGGGGAATGCAGTGCCCTACCACAAAAACCTGGGTAGCCCTCTGCTCACCTCACACTGTGGGAGTCAGTACATCATGAGGAAGGGGCTCCCCCACACCGTCGCTGCCACACACGCTTCCCAGCTGCATCCCAGCCCTTCTGCTCTCCATCCAGCATCTATTTAATTATTAACTCGGCTATAACCATAAACAGCTGGGGCTGCTGCAGCCACGTGGACCAGTCCAGCGCTGTCGTCAGAGCCGAGCAGGGACACGTGAGCAGTCCCGGAGGGCTGCTGAGCCCCGGGATGAATTGCTCCAGGCATGTTTGCTGTGGACACACCGGGCTGGGTCATGGCGCCTGGGGATCAACGGGGGCTGCTCTCTGATCTGCCTGGCCATGGCACTGGGGCCAGAAGTATCTAGTACTGGGACAAAATGCCCCTTTTTTCACTGTTTGCAGTATTTTGCAGTAGCGGCGTGGTGTTGAATGCTGGTGACTGGCTGTGCCTCTTTGAGCCTTGGAGTGGGAACAGGGTGCA
The DNA here is from genome assembly GCA_013400975.1 of Atrichornis clamosus. Classification (NCBI taxonomy): domain Eukaryota; kingdom Metazoa; phylum Chordata; class Aves; order Passeriformes; family Menuridae; genus Atrichornis; species Atrichornis clamosus. The sequence continues at coordinate 1,731 of WBMZ01017679.1, read as the reverse complement.
GACAGACAGTGTTTAATGGCCTGTCTCGGCCAGGAGGGCTGTGCTATCCCATAGCTGTCATCGGTGTTGCAGCTGGCACGGTTTTTTTGTCTAACGACGGGGGGGGGGGGGTCAGCATGCTGCAGCCACATCTCACCCAGTGCCACAAGATTCAGGCTGGTAGGGGGACACGCAGTGAAGAGGCAGAATGCTGGGGTATTCACAGCATCCCTGTGCCCAGTTCTTGAGGCACCAACAGCATGGGTACCTCCAGCTGCACGTGCCTTTCACAGAGCTAGGTGTTACAGAGGTTTTTAGGTTTACAGTGAGTTTTTCTCTCTGTCAATGTGGGATTTACAAAGAGTTTTGCTTTATTTAGCCACATGCCCATGGAAAGTGACACTGTAAGAGGAAGGGGAAATAATTATGGTGTGATGGGGACCAGCATGGGGTTGGAGCCTCACTCAGCTGAAGAGTGGGGGGACAGGAGGGCAGGATGCTGCCTATCCCTCTTTGGTGCTGGTCCCAGTGAGAAACATGGTCGGGGAGCAGGGGGCTGCCCCCAGTCCTCTGGTGCAGGGCTTTGGGAGTGCACAATGCACAAGCACAGAGGGGAGGACACCCCCAAAACCTTATGGCTGTGGTTTTGCACCCGCCATGTCTTCTTTGGCGGGGCGGGGTGGGGGGGCGTGCTGGGCAGGACCCGACCGGTTGTGCCTGCATTACCCCAAGGCTTGGGGAGGGGATGGGGTGCGGGCCTGGCCCTGCAAGCAAGGGGGTGTGGGAGGGTGTGCATGCCCCAGGCATGGGTGCACACTCGGCCAGGGCTGTGCCGGGAGGCGTTTGAGAAGACATGCAAGTGCATGCCAGCCCATCGGCATGAACACCAGCTCTCATGCGTAGGGCGAGATACACCAGCACGTGTGTGTGTGTGTGTGTGTGTGTGTGTGTGTGTGTGTGCGCGTGTGTATGTGTGCTGAGCCTGCTCTACCGCCTGGAGCCGGGGGCTGTTGAAGCTCGGCGTGGGGGGACCCGGGCTGGGCTCTGAAGTCCCGGCTTATGTCCCTACTACCCAGGAGCTTGCCGACTGGGCTGGCAGCAGAGGTCTGTGCCAGTCTGACTTGCCACGGCAGGAGCAGAAGCTGCAAGGGGCAGATATGGGCCAGAATGGGAATGGGAAAAATGCGATTTTTTTGTAACGGAAATTTTCGTAATGGAAATTTTTGTAAAATCTTCTAATTGGAAGAGGTTGGAGCTTTATCCACGAAAGGAGACCCTGGGGGTCTGATGGCAATTGCAAATCGGCGGTTTTTATTTTTCCTTCTCCCTCCCAAACGAACCAGTTGTATTTTTCTTTTCTCGTTCGAAACTGCGGGAAAGGGAAACAAGTTTCAGAACGAAAAAGATTCTGAAAAAAAACTTCAGACACCCCCAAACCAAGCTAGAGAAAAGGTCTATTTTTATTGAAACTTTCACAGTGGGGAAGGAATCCTTGCCCTGGCTGGTGCCGAGCTCCTCAGCGGGACGCGGCTCCCGCATCCCCCATCCCGGGAAGTGCCTGTACCGGCGCTGGGCGAGGGGAACATATCTCCAGGGACCCCCTTTCGGGCGTCACCCCTAGTCCGTGGGCCGCCGGGCGGCGCGGGGCGGAGGAGCCGGTGCGGGGGGAGCGGGCCCGCTGCCGCCGCCGCCGCAGCCATTGTGGTCCCGGCCGCGGCGCAGACAAAGGAAGCGCCCCCGCCCCGCCCCGCG
>WBMZ01017678.1:0-12937 GCA_013400975.1 Atrichornis clamosus | reverse complement strand
TCTCTTGGTCAGACCCAACACAGTGTTGCCATTCTCTCAACATTTTCATTGGAGACCACTGCCCTGGCATTATTCCATTGCCCTGATTCCAGACACTTCCATTATGAACTCAAGAGACAACTTGTCTCTGGGCATCTCTAAAGAAACATTCTACTTTCAGTTCTGATCAGAGCAGTCATCTGTCTGGTATCAATTATACTTCTGTTATACATCTGTCAGGTTTCATCAGTCCCTGTAGTACCCAAGTGCTCTCATTTTCAGATCCTATAGGTTTTTGTTTTCTACTCCCTCTTAAAATTTTTCACGACTGCAAAATGTTTTGATGTTATTAAGTTCCTCTGGCATGTCAGTAGGGAAGAAGAGATTTAAGTCTAATTCACAGAAGCACGTGGTTAAAATTGCTTTCCTGTCATTTGCAGACATTTAGATAAGGCACTTAAATCTTCCCCAATCCTTGATCCGAAGGACTGAAAATCAATGGAAGCTCTCCACCCTAAATTTCCAGGGCCACAGGATGACAAATACAAATGAAATGCATAAACTTCACACCATCTTTAAAATGACAGATTCTGGATGTGAGGCCTCATGGAACTGACTGTCCTTCCATTCTGCTTTGGAAGAGATCTCTCTTGGACAGAGCTGAGCTGCCACAACAGTCGTGGAGCGGAGTACCTGAGCTCACTCTGGACACTCTTTGCGCTACACACACACTCATCTGGAACAGCATTTAGTCAAGAATTGGGAATTAAATAAAACTGACATAATAGGACCATTTGAATTTCATTGTCATCTATAATGGATCACACCAACTACTGAACAGCTGGCAAGTAGTACTGTGCCCTTGTTCATGTACTAATAAGCTGCTCTGCATGGGTGGTGCTTTACTGACATTGAGTGCTTGTACAAACCTTCACTGTTCGTGCTGCTGGTAAGGATGCCAGGCTGCTGTTAGTGTTAGCCAGTATTGTTTGTACACTATTCAAGAGCCCATAGCAATACAGCAGAACCCTGTCACAAATTAATGGGTCTCTACTAACTGGAAATGTCAGTGTAAAAATGAATTTAAAGATGTTAAATTTTCAAGCAACGTGAATGCTCTGACAGCACTTTCATTACAGCAATGCTATTTACTCCCTCCCCCGCCCATGAGAAGAATATGCAGTTTAAAAAGCTGCTGCAGTAAACATCAGCCCATTAGCTATATCCAACGTTGCCTTTTTGTTTTCAATTTTAACATAAATTTAATTTACAAAATAGCTAAGAGCTGCCTGGCTTAGTGTAAAGCACCCCTGCCCATCGCAGGGAGGTTGATACTAGATGGTCTTTCAAGTCCCTTCCTCAGGGGAGGAGGTACGAGTGCTGCATAGGTCAGTCACTTACACACACACATGGATATACAAGGTCTGCAGAAACCCAGCTTGGGGCAGAAGCAGCATTTCTATTTCTAAACTCTACAAAAGTCACAGCAGTGAGTTTGGCCCGTAGTAAAAATTAACAGCACTTCGGCAAAGCTAGCATGCAATCTAAAGTATTACGAACTACTTTGCAAAAAAACCAGACATGAAACGTAGTTCAAAGAAATGCCTAATGCTTTTAAAGCATGAGAAGCACGAATCAGTATTAATACCAAGCTATTTATGATCATCCATAACAAGTATTCCCTAGTTGTGGATATGTTTCATATGTCTATTTGTGTCACATGTACTGTCTTACAAATGGCCCACAGCTCTTTAATGGAATTTCTAAGATGTTTGATAGCAAACACTTACTAAAATCTTGTGGTTTTTCCTATGAGAAGACATACAGTGTGAGCCTGGAATTGCAACATGACCTTATAACTCAATAGGTAAGACAGAATAGTCCCCACCTCCTTTTCTTTTTTAAACTTTTCATCAGACAGCAATGAATTTTTATCACAGCCAAGACTTCTGAAGATAAAGAAGCTGCACTTTTCAGTTCACACTTCACCTTCGAGACAGAATTCCACAGGGACAAGTCCAGAACCTTATTTAATGGCCAGACTGTTTCAGAGAAAGGGATTGTGGGACAGCGATCTTCTCCCTACAGCCACGTGAAGATTATTTTCAAGGTCTGTAAACAAATTTACTTATTTTTCGAAATCAAAGAGCAATCCTCCACTAAAATGATCAAAAGCCTCTAGAGTTGGTATAGCTCTTACCCACCACATCTGGTATTTCTCAGCAGTGAAAGACTCTGACAGTTTTCACTCATAAACTCAGGATTTTCTTAACACTAGTAAACAGGAGCACCTGCACGTGGTCCTTTTATTAGTGGTTATTTGTGTGCATTTGAAACCCTTCAAAATCTGCTTGCCACGAACATTTAACTACTTCAGAGAGATAAAGGAGACCAAATCTATACTCTGAAAGATGAAGTAGTAGAATCTTTTGTTTTCTTCTTCAGTAAACACATTTTCTTCTTTATTTGTAAACAGAATTAATTTTAACCTGGCAAAGCTTTCTGTAAAAGATAAGCCTTCCTCACACTACCACCAAGTGTCCTGAACCTGCTGTAAAAGGAAAAAACCCCCCATTCAACTAATTGTATTACATCAAAAAGCAGTTTTGATTACACGCAAAAAGGTTCTTGTAATTTTGAACAAGTCCCTAGGAACTTTGCGTTGTGTTAAACATCCAAGTTCAAACAAGAGCGTGCAGGCAGTATAGTAGTGGATAGGCATGTAACAGATAACATTGAAGGGAGGGGAAAGTACCAGTTGGGGAAGGCATTCACAAGGGTTAACATTAGCCTCTGCAGGTTAACGCCTCAACTGCTTTCTCTAGTCAGTAAAGAGATAAAGGCTTCCCAGAGGGCCATTCAGAACTTTGTTTAGCTACTCTGTTTAGCTACTCTGAATCCCTCAGGAGGACTCTCACTCCTTAACTTCAGAAGCAGCCTGCAGAGATTGGCCTTAAAAAGATCACACTTGCTTTTGTGGAAACTCCCCAGTATTTACCTTCCATCATAGCTGAAATTCACTACCAGGTATACTGTATTTAACGCTGAGCACTGTGCATTGAACATGGACCGAAGTTTACCCAGCTGGAGCTTAGCACTCTTGCTACAATCACTGAACAGTATCCACAGCACTGCTAGGATCACCGCAGCATTGAGCTGATTCCCACTGCCCCATTAAAGTGCTCTGTTGGATGGCCACCCACATCTGCCATACAAAGGATGCTGTGCCCCAGCACCTTCCGAATCCACTCACATTGTGCAGGCGTGCTGGCACAGCTCCTTCTCTCTCTCCGACTGCTCCTTGCATCATTGGAGCAGCAGCAGGAGCTGGGCTTTTATCATCAATCTGAACACAAAGAATAAAAATTCTCACGTTTTGAGACCTGCTGTCAACAATTTTTATGATTATTACTTAGTAGCAACAAGAAAGGAAATTGGCCTTTTCATCTCAAACATAGAATAACATTGGATTTTGTGACAACAATACAGGAAGAAAACCATACTACTGACAGAACTTATTATCAGGGCCACTTCCTAACTTCTCCTATTCTTCTGTACTTCATCAAATCATTGTGCTTTCCTCCCTGAAAAATGTCCACAATATCTTCAAATTCTATCAAAATAAAACTTTTATGATCTTGTATGAACCAAAAGAACAATCACAGATCTTTGAAAGTTTTGGTGGGACTTTTCACATTTATGCTTTTGCCAAAATACCTCTTCACAAAATTAACTTTGTAATATAAATCAGCCATCCTTTTATAAATGTACAGAAATATAGAAACAAGACCCTTCAAACTGACTTCAGCAAAGGTGTGACAAAGTGAATCACAAGCAGCACAAGTCTTTCGGTTAACACCAGTCAAGTTATAACCAGACCCGAAGACAACATAAATGCCAGGTAGAGTTGATTTCCAAGTACATCTCTAAGTATCGATAGACAAAGCAGTACAAATATTAGTACAGCATTTCCACAATCTTCTAGCAACTCCCAAGCCCTAGAAACTTAAAAGTTTCCTATACAACCATGTCAAACATGACTTAAAAAAATAAACTTGCAAAGCTCAACTTGCCAACATCTGCTAAACACATTTTAGCATTGAAATCAAGTCTCTTTACCAAACAGAAAAGCCATGTTCAGATTTTAGAGACCATATTGAGACAAAGGTGTAATGAACAGAGGACTATAAATACCAGTTATTTTTACAAATGAACAAATTCTTAGCATGTTACATAAACTACCTGCAATGCAGTATGTCAAACAAATACTTTCTGCTGTGTTACAACCTAAGTAACAGCGTAGGAAATGTTAGCCACTGCATGAAATAATTTTTACATAACCCTCAATTATATAAACATCAGAACATCCTAGTTTCAAAAAGCATTTAACCATGATGGTCTTTCAAAAACATTGCACCTTTATACAGGGAAAAAAATAAAGATTCCTGTTTGTTATATCCAGTATCAGATGCTTTTCCAAGCATTCAGTCAAGACATTTGCAGGTAAAAATTATAGGCAATTAATTTGGCTCATCCTAATTATATTGTGGCATTAGATTAACTGAAACTATGCACTTTGCCCTTCAGGGGCAGTGTTTTGCAGAATTCTGCATAATAACAACCTTTTGGCTTAAAATGAATCTCAAAGCGTGTTGAATAGAAGGTTAAAGTGAAGAGTTTTTAATTATTGTCAAACTGATTAAAAATGAGAGGAACAATGTTTGCACTTTTTTCATACAGTCATTTACTAAAGCAAAGAAAAATACAAATTTTACAACTGAGCTGAAATTTGGAAGATATTTAGAGTCAAATATTGATTTCTGAGGACTTTTTCTCTGTATCCTCAGTTTACACCCACACAAGGGCATTTTGTACTTCTGCATTATTTGACACATTATCTGAACATCTTTCTAAAGCACAATGATTGCACAGGACATTTGTACTTGTGACAATACTCATTTAACCAAGCACTACAATACCCATTGTTCTTTCTGTTCAACTCAGCAGAAAAGAAAAAAATGCAATATGGTAAGATTTTGCCAAATACATTAAATCATAGACCAGTTCAAGAAAAGCAGCAATTTCTCTACTTAAAATACACAACTCATAGTGTACACCTGGCAATTTATAATCTGAATGCAAACATTTCAGTGAATTCTATGCTGTTTTCTATGTAACAGGCAGTAACAAAGCAAGACATTTGGAAATAACCAGTATTAGTTTACTGAAAAAGGAATGACATAGTTGATCAGTACCTACACATTCCCAAATTACATAGCAATCCTTCTCAGCTGATGGCACTTCATGTGAGGAGACCAGGCCTCATAAATTCTCTGAAATTTAGTTTAACTTCACAGTATGTCAAAATGAAGTTTTAAAACACAGAAACCTATGTTTTCTCCTTTATCTAAAATACTTGCAGCAATTAAATCCTAGAATTATTCTGGAACATTTGGCAGTTATTTACTTATTTGAGTAATCAACTCCTGAAACTTCCCTTCTACTTTAGCTTAATACTTGAACCAGGTGAAACCTGTTCCTCTAAACATGGAAGTAACTTTAGGAAAAAAAAACCTTTTAGCACACAGTAGGAATAATTTCTTTGTAGCAAAATCATAACACAATTCCCCCTTTCACAAAGTAGGCTCAACAATATTCAATATTTTAAATATCTGTTGATGGTAGTTGTGGGTTTACCCTTGTGGTGTCAATAACACCTATAGAGAAGTCTGTCTTTCTAATAGCAACATAACATGCAATCATCAGCTCATTCTCCTACTAGTCAGGGAAGAAACATGAGTTAATGTATTTTAACAAGAAAATGCAACTTTATCTCTGTATCAAGGGAAAAAAAAAATCAAATCCTAGGAAGAGATTTTTGCTTGCTTAGAAACAGTCCAATTCATTAGCTGAATTTTGGAGTTCCAAAATAAATAGACTTCTGCCACACAGCAATGTCACTTATTCCACAGCTTTCAGAAGTTGTTATGATCTCCCAACTCGATCTCTGGGAATAAGCCGTAGATCTGAACCATGCTTTAGAAATACATTTCCTAAACAGAGAGAACAGAATGTGTTACTAACCTAGAAAATAGAATGTTACCGCAATAAATATACACGTTGAAAGGATAACCACACTAGGTCAGTGTTTAACATCTTTGCAGTAATTCCTCTGACATACTAGAAATAAATTTTTCATGTTTCCGTAGAACTTTATCTTGGTCCTCTTTCTCCAAATAACTATTTACTTTTAAATAAAAATGCTAGACCTTGCAAAGTGTAGCGTTTCAAACTTTGCAGTTCCACGCTTGAATCTCTGATTTCACTTATAAGCCATAATAATTTCAAGAACAGAAAACAAAGTTTTACTTTGCCATAATTATTTTGTTATCTCGAGGTCATTCGTGCATTCATTCATTTTTAATTCTCTCCGTGGTTCAGTACTTATCGGCTTCTAACTTCAGAGCCTCAATTGTACTTTTCTTTTAGGAAGGTTCTCCAATATCCAAGCATAACTCAGCCTCATTTTACAATAAAAAACCCCTTAAATTTCCTATTTATTACTGTATTGTCTGAATGATAGTAATCTTTTCAAGAAGCCATAATACAAAAAATACCAGTTTCTAATACTTAGATGCCTTGAATATTTTCTGCATGTATTCAGGATTGTCATTCAGGTTGCTATTTTCTTCTATTAAAAGTAACATTTGAAAATGAAACTACATCACTAAATGATCCATTATTTAATTACTATATGGAACATTTATTTTATTTACTTCATACTGCTACTGCAGAAAATAGACCATATCTGATTCTATAATAAAATATCTACCTCTTATTCAACTTTGCATTAACTTTTAAAACAGAGTAACTGTATTTCTCTCCCAAACATCCTATTCCAGGGATGTAGAGTGCTCTCATAAGTAAGATTAAGATACTTGCCATCTGTTTAAATTGTTTGCATATTAGAACAAAGCTACCCTCTTTTGAACTCCACTTCTTCAGCGTGCAGATGAGGATCAAAACCACTCTACATATTCAACACACTGAGCATTAGAAAATTCAAAATAACGTGTAATCAGAAGACATTCTGGTTTTAGAAGTCTGCCAAAACCATGTACTGAAGAGATCAATAAACAACACAAACCTGACACAGCAGCAAACCAGAAAAGTGCTTACTAATCTTACTATTCTAGATGGAAATATCTGTACTGTAATGGCCACCACAAAATTCTTAACATTTTAAAACAGGCCACAGCTGCATCTCATGGGGACAGCAGTTCACCCCACCTCTCGGTCTGTTTCCATCATTAATATCACAGTGCATTTATTAAAGTTATGGCATACTATTCCCTGAATCATCAAGGATTTAAAATTGAAATCAATACAGGGATTAAGTGCTAAGCCCAGCTTTTTCAGCTTTCATTTCCCCTGCTACATGAAATCATGTAAGGAAAATGAAAGTCATACTTGAGCACTTTTATTTAGAAAGGAAGGGGAATCATGGAACAGTACAAAACCACTGAAATTCCCAAGGATTTCTATGATTTTATTCCCGTATATCTTATTTTGGAAGTTTTTGAAGACTAAAGTAATAGTTCAATCTATAAGAACTTCGATATATGAAAAAAAATAGAAGGGAAAAAAGTACATTTTATTTGAGATGCCAATTAATGAGCCTGAACGTAAGATTATACCTAAATTATATATGTTTACTTGTAAACTGAGGAGGGATATTGGTCTGAGCCCTGGGTTTCGTGTAGGTTGTATTCCAATTGTTTTGTTTGGGTTTATTTTGGGCATTTGTTTTGTTGTGGGCTGGTTTGCTTTGTTTTTTTCCCAGTTAAGGGCAACATCACACAGCACTGTCAGGACAGTGGCACCATGTATGTTAAAAAACCCACAATCCATGTGCCTGGTTTTACATCTGCAGATTAAGACAGTGATAACAACATTTTGCATCTAGACGCTTTTGATTTACCTGTTCCTTGATTATGAGATGCTGTCTTATACTACTGAATAATTCCTCAATATAAGACCTTAGAAGAAGTAAAGCAAATAAACTGGAGATGTGAATTCAATATGCACAGCTCTAAATAAAATGAACTACTTCATGGATGCTTCCATTCAGGATTCAAGTAGTCCTAAATACATTTACTTTGCAGGATTAAGCTACAAGTAATTTGAGCTACATAATACAAAATGAAAGCATACTTTTGAGGAAGAGAAACAGCCTAAGTATACCTTAAACTATTTTACCTGTTTTGCCTAAGTATTCTTCAGTGGTCATGTGAAAATGTGGCTTTATGTGTGGGTGATGATCTAGTAATTAAACTAAATTATTAGATTTATTATCTGTTTTTAATACACTTGGTCATGGGATCATGATGAGGAGTTTGCCTGAGGCAGTAAACCTGTCAAACCATAATCCAGGTGTCCTAAGGCAAGGACAGAAGACTCCAGTGCAGCAGAAAGCCAAGCGCTTACTTGATTTTTATTTTCAAATGCTGTTGATGCAACCACAGACCTCAGAAACGGGTCTCTACACTTAAATGGCTTCTTTTACAGCTCCAAGAAATTCCCCAAACTGATGTGAAGCAGGTGTTCTTCTAACCATCAGATACTATTATGGACTATGCAAGGATTTACCTTATACTATTTAGTTCACAAAGCTAAGTGTGCTGATAATGCTTTACTGTTTTTTTTTTTTTTTTCCTGTGGTACCTTCAATAATCACTGGCAGTCAGAGAGCATAAATGAGAGAGATCTGGCATGGATTTCATGCAAAAACCATCACAGCAGCAAGTCTCCATCAACCATTCATCATGTCTGCAAGCAGGAGTAAAATTGTAACTCAGTTTTCACTGGATGACTGGATTCCATGAACACCAAGCCATTTTTATTAGTACTTCGTAGGAAGTTATGAACATTTCTGTGCTAGAGGTAAAATCTTCTCTCATAGCAAGTCTCCACAGTTGAAATCTCCCATTTAAGCAGTCAAAACTTAAAATGTAATATAACCCCAAGTGCTATACATTACCCTGAAAACAAATACCAGGTTTTAAACACTGGGATTTATATACGGTAACTTACCTGCTGTCTGTGCAGGGTTTATTCCTACACCATCTAGGAAGAAAAAAAAACAGAGAAAAAAGAAGGGAAGATGAAACAGACGTATTACAATTCACTAAATTCTTGCAGCTCAAAAAATATGCAACTATTACATCAGGAAGGTATTTCCTAAAACCAAAAATAGTCTTTGCATGGGAGCTAAAAAGAAACCTTCAGCACAGAAAAGTCAAAGCTATAAATTTGGACAAAACTGGATTATTGGTTTAGTATCTTGATCCCATGCATAAGAAATTTAAATAGTATTGCAATATTATTAAATTCAATTTGCAGTATGTAGAGGTTGTGAAATATGAGACACTATTGATTTTAGCAATAACCTTTCACTGAACCTTCAATATAAAAACTATTAAAAAAAAAACTATATTCTTACCCTTTGTTATAATGGCACTTGTTGCTGCAGGAACTTTGAACTAAAAGAAATTGAGTGGGACAAAATAACATAAGACATAGTTAAAGCAGAAAATATATGGGGAATTTTAAATTATAATTTTAGGTTCAGGTACAAAAAAAAAGAGAAAAGAGTTCCTTCAGATTTACAGATATAGCTAACTTTATTTAATGGAAATGATTATTTTAGTAACAATTGCACAAATGCAGTGGAAGTTTTTTCTAAGTATTGTGCAAATGTACACCTAAGACATGTACCAGGTAGCTCTAAAGGATGAACAGAAAAAACCCAATAGATACCACACACTGTAAATGAGGTTTTCCCAACCAGGGTAAGTCTGGTTATGATTTAACCAAACTTTAAGACTATGAAAGACGTCCCAGTAGAAACTTGCTACGGCTAAATAGCCAGAATTTAGTCCCAGTAGAAACTTGCTAGGGCTAAATAGCCAGAATTTAAATCCTTCTCTGCCCCAAGAGCTTTAGTCACTGAGAGGATAATGCACTTCCCCTGGAGAACAACTAACAACTTTGACCAAATTTTGATCTTTTCCATATATATTTCATACAAGGTACCATGAAACTGGTTCTTGAATTACAACACACTGCATAAATCAATGTTAAAATATGCAATTGAAGGAACAAAAAACCATTAATATAACACAAAATTATCTCTCCTTTTTTCTCAGTGCCAGTTCACAAAGGAGCTTCATTCCTGGGGGAAAAGTTGAACAGTGGTTTTTTTGCTCTTTGTTTACAAAATACTTCATTCTCCTTGGTCTCGCAGAGATGCAAAAAGCTTCACTGCTCATCCAGAGTACTCTGAGGTCAAACAGCAAAACTCCTATGGATATTCAAAACACTCACATCAATTAAAATAATGGTTTGCTAAATGTGAGTATGTAAGTCAGTAATTATTCTCTAAATTCTTGTTCTCAGATGACCCTCTCACTAACTAACACTGAGGTTCCACGAGTAGCTGAAGTTAACAGCTTGATGGCAACCCTCCCACCAGAAGGGGCCCCTCCCTTTCAGTATCTCCAACTACTCAGTCCCACTCCAGTTGTTTCTGGTACCTCACACTTGTTCATTAGACTTTTCAGTGTAGGTCTTTATGTATGGGCTGTGTGGGCAAAGCTGTATTAGTTCAGAATAAAAATAAATGGGGTAAAGAAAACATAGTAAAAAACCCCCAATTAAATCATCAAGTATCTTTAACAGCAAGTAAGATTTTCTATAATGTTATCTTCAAGTAAATTTACAACAAAAATAATCCACAACCTCCCCCCGCCAAAGCTCTATTTCCTCTAAGAACTTCTGTCACATAGTGGTATAACAGTAACAACAGAAGGAGACTAAAGACATGGAATCCATTATCCTTCCTAACTATTTTATTACAATTCCAATGCTTTAAGAAATGAAATTTTCAACAACCCAAAATTTCCCAGGTTTTCCTAAAAAGTCAGAGGGGAAATTGCAAGAACAGGCTCTTGGGTGAATTTTTTTGCCAAGTACATCAAGATCAAGATGCTTCTGAGCACTCGATTTTACTGTTTACACCTAGTGAACAATTCTTAATCTTTGCTTTCTTAATCTGAAACGACATGATACATGCCTTCAAATAACTTACATGGGCAATTTAGACACCTAATGGTTTAGGATCTACACCCAGAAGCCAAACATACATGTCTTCTTCCCATAAATCAGTTTTTTTAAATCTAGCCCATATGTCTAACCTCAATACCTTCCATAATCAAAAACTGTCTTCCAAAATCAGAGATTACTAGAACTGAATGTGAAAAGAATTTTCTTGACAGTCTACATAAGCAATTTTAATATTAAGTATTCAATAGCAGCATCTTTTAATTATCTTCACTGTTTTTACATCACTGCTATAAAATAGTTTAATTGCCAGGAAGAACAGAAAGCATCTCAATGCCAGCTGCTGATGCATAAATTGTGCAAGGATCACTAAGTTTAGGATTCTTAAAGTTCTGTCCAGCCCCCACTGAGGCCAGTAAAGCTTGTGTCCATCTGTAACCAACAGCACTTTTTTGTGCAGAATGAACCACTGTTTTTACCATTAAAAAGAATTTTGCTGTCAGGAATGTTCAAAATGTTAAAACACATCATCATCACTCTCTACTTACTTCTTCTGCAGCAAACTTGAGGACAGCTGTGAAGGGTGTGCTTTCAGGCACGCTTAACCTGAAACCACAACACAATTAAATATGGGGCTGCCAAGACAAACCAAAGAGCAACTTTATCTGCTACTAAACTACTAATTGAAACTCCACTTTTACCAATGGCAGTAGTTTTGCCAAAAGTGTGCAAGAACTATTTAAGGAGAGAACAGGTCTCTGGTGGATGTGAAATTCTACAAGAGAAGCATTTTTAGCAGAAAATGGGAACACCTGGGAGTTTCAGTTGGTGTGGCAACTCTCAGGGGAGGTGTGGGATTAAGCTCCGTAGCAATGTCCTCTCCAGAAGAACAGGAGGAAAGGACCTGGCCTCAAGCTATGCCTGGGATGCTTCAGCATGAACATCAGGGATTTCTTCACTGAAAGAGTTGTAAAACTTTGGAATGGGCTGCCCAGGGAGGTGGTGGAGTCACCGCCTCTGGAGATGTTCAAGAAAGGAATGGACGTGGCTCTTAGTGCCATGGTCTAGTTGATAAAGTGGTGATCGGTCAAATGTTGGACTCAGTGATCTCAGAAATATTTTCCAACCTAAATGATTCCGTGTCTGTGAAAGACGTGCACGGCAGCGGGGCAAAGCGGGAAAGCCCCAAGAGCAGGGTTAACCACGTACACCTCCTGTCGTTCCACACGGAGGGAGACAAGACGCCGCTCCCACCGGCGCAATGGCCGGCCGGGATGGCCATTCGAAGCCGCCTACGTTCGCGATGCGCCCCGTTTACACCTCTCCGCCGGCCCGGCACTCACACTTTGTAAGGCAACCGGGGGTCCGAGGTGAGCGTCACTTTAAAGGTGACCTTCGACCTGTGGAGAAAGCAGGGGTTAGGGCTAGTGAGGGAGCGCGGGGGGCTGCTGGACCCCTCCTCGGTCCCTCCCTTCCTCCCTCACTCACATGGTGCTCCTGGGGCCGCCGCCGCCGCTCCCACCGACACGTCAGCACCGCCCGCCGCTCAGGGGCCTTCGCCGACCCTGAGCTGCCCGAGGCGCGCCTGATCACAAAGGGAAGTTAACATGCTCTTCCGCCCCGCTGTGGGGCAGGGAGCGGCCGCGTTCTTCCTCGGCGCCGCACTAGACTCGGGGAAGAGAGAGGCTGAGGGGTGGGCGAGGCGCACCGTAGAAGGCGGGGAGGATTTCTAATGAGGCGGCGACACTGGCTGTTCCGCGGCCGAGGTAGGACCCAGGTACCGGGACGTGGCGCTTCCGTAGGCGCTGGAGGGAGGTGCGGGCGGGATGGGGAGGGA
>WBMZ01017673.1:0-15190 GCA_013400975.1 Atrichornis clamosus | reverse complement strand
CCAAAGCCTAGCTGAAGTCAAGGGAGACAATAGAAGAAACCCACAAAATTCAGTGAATCCACGAATACTATTAGCCAATACAAATCAGTATATATGGCATTCCATTAATCCATGATACCTTTACAATACAGTCTCAGTAATGTGACAAACCATAAATGGAGTAAGAGTTTCAGTTGCATAAAACACTAATCACAAAGTGTATCTCAGTGAACACACTGTGACAAACAGTGTCAGAATTATGACAGAAATATGGAATATAGCACATCTCATTACATGCTTCTGGAAATAAAAATTTGAATAAGGATTTTTAAAATACAAATAATTATATGGGCTGTTTGCTCTTTCACACAGAAGAATAACTACTAAAGCACAGGACTTCTACTTTTTTTTTAAAGCAGTGTTTTTAAAACTGATGTCATGAAATAGAATCACAATTAGTGAAAAACAACTTTATCTTCTGGAAAAAAAACATTAGAAGCCACAAATGAGACAAAAATTAAAAGGAGGTGGACCTAAGTTTTCATGCACATATTTGCACAGCTATGGAAAAATGACTGTTAGTTAAGGGCAGCAAGAATAATCTCACAATACTAAAATTAAATTTATTGTCTGTAACAGAATTTAGCACTTGAATTAAATCTCATTGAAGTCCAAGGGAGACTTTAGCACTTGGCAAAGCAGATTATAGGCAGGTTGCACAGCCCCCTAAAACACTTCTGTTATTTTCTAGAAACAAGTACTTCATTCCTCTGCTAAAGATTTCAATATGTATTCCAAAGTGTTCAAATTTTGTTGAGTACTTTTTTTTTTTAGTATTTGCATCTTGCTATACAACTGGACTGCGAGCTATTTCACACCGATACCATTTTCTGGATTCTTTGCCAAAAAAATCTTCCAAACAGCTTTTCAAGTACCCTTCAAAAAGTTTTGAATGTACATGTCTGCACCTCAACAATTTTTTTTTTTTAAGATATACAGGCCACTTTAGATCTCCTGAAGCACCTAAGTCCAAAGAGTTTCTGTATTCCTTGTGATCCGACAACTGATGACCCAGAATTAGTTATAGCTATTTTTTGCTGCTAGATATAGCCAGATGCTTGCAAAGGATTGAAATTTGTGTACATACCCCTTTCACTATATAACAAAACTTCCCATGATGCACCAGCAATTATACAGAAAAGAATAACAAGTGGCTCTGAGTAATTTTTTCCTGTGGATGTTGGAGAATGTGCGTATGTGATGACATATGAAAAGTCCCAGGCACCTCTACTGATGACAGATTAGAACTATTCCAAAGAGAGATGAGCAGTGTCATTGCGTCAAAAACAGCACTGCTTTCATTTCTTGACATAACCTGGGGGTACAGAGGCACTGAGTCAAAATTATTATAGTTTGCATTTGTCACTAAGAATAATTGAGCTACTGGTGCTCATGCAACTGAAGTGTATCTGAATCAAATGGGGAATGTTACTCATAAAGTCCTGCTTGATTTAGCATGTCATTCAAATAAAGGGGACACAAAAGACTGCAGCTCAAACATTTCCCTTTAGCAAAGCTTCCAATGAAAAAGGCACAACAACTTCTAATAAATACATCAAAGTCTACAGGATTAATCATCATTCCAGCAAACATGAGGGCACTTCTAAAAGCAAAATTAGCAAATCAAGAACACTTGTGGGGGTAAAAAGTATGTGCTGTGTGTCATTCTGGAAAGAGTTACATCCAAATACACCTACATGTGCAAAACCAGGTTGTTCACTATCAGACTATACCAGAATCTGGCCATTTCACCCAGAACCACAAAATCCTCCTCTCCTGCAGTCAACCCTGTTTGACCAGGTCCAGCTCCCTCCCCTCAACAGGAATATATTTTATTCTTCTCTTCTGAATTCTTCCCTCTCTCCACTGCTCTCACAAGCTTGAATTCTCCCTCTGTATTCCCCATTAGCTCTTCATCCAATTTCAGTCTCCCCCAGTAAACAGGGCAAACTAAGGACAAAAACTCAGGACAGTAACCTCTTGGCTCAGCTCAGCAGCAGCCAGAGCAGCATAGAGCATCATAGCCTTTGGGCATCTTATTTAACATGATGGAGTCCATCTTCTTCCATTATGTGCTTTCTAGAAGTTGATCTTTGTTTTCTTCTGGGGTTTTGGTTTTTTTTTTGGTGGTGTTTGTGGTTTTGGGGGGGAAGTTTGGGGGGTTTTGCGGGGGGGGGGGGGCAGGGGTTTAGAGAAGAAAGTTTTTCCTCTCTTCAGCTTCTATCTTCTATTTTTGGAGCATTGCTGTTAGAAGACACTGTGATATGCTCTTTCTGGAGCCAGTTAAGAGTTCTCTTAAAGCCACAAGGTTTTGATCCACACTGTTCTTATAGGAAGGCTGTTCTAAGGCTCTTGTGGTTGTAATTCAAGTAATTGGAATTTCAGTTCAGATCAATTGAACAGAAACCCCCTTGTCCAACTTCTGTACAAAGCCTCTGTGTTGCAATCTTTCAAAACAAAAATAAAAGGACACAAAAAGAAACAACCATGAATTCAAGGCAGAGACACAAGGCAAACTGAAAATTGAACGGTTACAGCTGTCCAAGAAGACAGAGTCTTCTCATAGGAAATTTCACCTGACCATTTTATAATGTCAGCATTTTAACAGTTATGAAAACCAAAAACAAAGCCCTTATAAATCCCTGGAGACATTCACTTTTTAACTTCATTATATCCCTAACAAGTGGAAGGGCTGCTTTCCTTTACATGCAGTGCACAGCAAAGGAGGGAAGTCTAAGACATTGTTCTTCGACAAGTCTACACATTCATTAATTACTTGGCATTTTGCTTTTTTATCTAATGAGGTGTGTGACAGGCACTGCTGTGCAGGGAAAAGTAACAAATTTAAATACTCTTTCTCATCCATTCTTTGAGGTATCTCATAGAATTCAAATTTTTCCCTTTCTCCCTAAAGTCAGCCCTCAATACTTCTTGGTACAGCTGAAATACTGTATTAATGGACTAAGATAACTTTTTTGTCTAATTTCAATAGTCACAGCTTCCGTTATCATTAGCACAACTTCAATATAAAACTTTCAAATGTATTATTTGGGTATCAAACTATTGCTTTTATAACTATTCTAAATCAAAGGTATACATACTCAACATAAAATCCCATAGAACAGGATTTCCTACAGATGTTACCTGTGAAATTGCCCATAGCAGTTTATTTATGCTAATATAATCCACTCACATAATACAGGATCACTGGTATACCTACAGCCAGTTATTTATGTATTGCTTACAGGTACATACAGTTCCCTCTTCGAGTCAGTCAGGTGAAGTCCAGCCTCTGAAAATGGTTCAATTGTGATACAGCAGTGACCCATATCCTGCACACATTTTAATCCAGGGCAACAACTGCTGTTCCTGACTACTGTACCACACAGCTGCAAGGACTGCTTGCAAACCTGAAGGGCTGGCCCATTACAATAACATGGTCAAAGTCATTCTGTTCTCTGAGGTCAAAGACACAAAGGGAGGTGCTACATGGCTGGGGGCAATGGCAGCGGGGTTTCTCTTCTCCACCCAAAAAACCCAAGAATTACAGTGATGAAAGGGACAACATGAAAAAAAGAGAGAATCATCCCTCACACCTAGAGGCTCACTGGGATCCCTCTAACATCGAAAAGCATGCTCTCACAAAGAGCAAACAGAATGGAAAATTCAGTATGAGATGACAAGAAAATATTTTTTCCTTTCTTTTCAGACATAAGAGTTTCATTCTGAAGGCATAGGTACTCTTCTAACACAACATGCAGTTCTGACATCCTTAGCATTAGAAAAACGTCAGTAAATTGGGGGGAGTACAGCAATCACCAAGAAACAACCACAAATCTGGAAGAAAGGCCAGTGAGCAAAAAATTTTATGTGGGTACAAACAGCGAGGTGTATAGAGTATGGCAAATCAATGAGCAAGTGTGGTAGGAAATGTGATGACTGCTGCAACATGTTTTGCAGAGTGCAAACATAAAGATGGGTATAATTTTTACATAATGGCCTAGGGGAAAACAGTAAGCCATATCCATGTGAAATTAGACAAAAAAGTAAAACTTGCCTGAATGTCAGAAATGGAGAACCCCATTAAACTTTGAGTTAGTCTCCCAGTGAATGGGTTGCCATTAGAGCCATGATGAAAAAGCAATTTAATCAAAATTAATGGAAACATTCTGCATTGGCAAGGTTACTAAAAACTGTGTTTCTTATTGCTAATTTCCATGAGTAAAATGTTATTGAGTAAAATGCTACTTCCCTTTCTCACTAGTAACTCAGAGTGCTAAGTTGTAGGTTGAATATGATATTGATGACTCTCAATGTGATTCAGGGAAAAAAAATCAAAGCATACCCCTGTACTATATTTCAATAGAGCGCTGCATAACAGCAGCAGGGAATTTCAGTTCAAGCACTTTTTACACATTTGAAGTAGCAGCATTGGCTAGGATCTGAAACAGTTCTTCCACCTTCTCATGAATTTTAGCTAATCCTGAATATCACACAATCTGCTTTCTTCCTCATGACTGAATGCAATAGAAAGGACACTAAACTTTTTTTTTTTTAACATTTAGGCATATTTAGTAACAGCTCATCTAATAAAGAACAATTGCTAAATACTTGGGCTGTTCTTAAGCCAAAGAATGCTTCAAGATGAATGACTGTTGAGAGAATATTAATTTTATACTATACCCAAACAACCACATCTGAATATCGCGTAGCAGAAATTCCTACAGAAAATGCTAAGTAAACTGTAGAACAAAAAACAACAGATAACTTTAGAACCTACCCCAACATGCAGTTAAGATTTTAAATACCATTTAATTTGTAAAGATACAATTAAAAAATCCCTCTACCCATCCTAATTAGATCCCTCTCTTCTCAAAAAACTAATTACATGTCAGATAAAGCACTGGTTTAGGAAGCCCCTGTATTCTTGCAAAGGCAAAGATAGTTCTATTCCCAGCTGTGTCTTGCTATATGCCTCCCAGCAAGAAAAAATGCACACTTCTTCAGAAGGCAATCAGTAACTACAAAGCTTTATAGTCACTGATTTACCTTTCATGTGTGCTGAACCAGTTCATCTCCAAGAAAATCGGCAGGAACCATCAGCAGTTTTGAAAAATAAGGGCTTGTAGTGCAGATTTTAAAAATAATTAGTCAACAATAGTTGTGCAGAAATGGCAGGTAGACAACTAAACAGTTTATATTCTCTTGAAAAGACCGTTGACACATATCCACCATTTTAGACAATGCAGTGTACTCACAAAAGTATAAAAATTCCCATTATGTCATGGATTTCAGTAGAAATTTAGGTATCTTAAAAGGGATTTGGCTACCCACACACCTTTTATGAGGCCAGTATGTAAATACCTTTGTGAAAATGGTAAAATATGACTTGTGCTAAGGTACTCAAAATTGGTACATGCTTTTCAAAACACACAATGAAATCCTGGTCTCATGAAATTTCACAGGCAAAATTCTCAGAAAAAAAAAAAGTGAAGGTTTATCTTTGTGTCAGGTTCTTCATGAGCAAATTTGCAATTAAAAAATGTCAGATATTATGTACTCCATTTAACTCTTCCTTACTCTTTGCTCTGACCGTACAGTTTAACACATTCACCCACCAAAATTATCAACAAAATCTGAAAAGCATCCAGAAGATGGCAAACAACCTGCAAAGCGTAAGTTTTGTAGTCAGGCATTCTATTATTAAACATTTGCAGTAAGTTTAGAGAATGAAAGCAAACACAGCCAGAAAACTTCGGTCTCCCACTAATGTGAGATTAAAGCCAGTAAGTCTTTCACTAATACAGAGCTCTTAACCTGAAGATCTCCTCAGAGCCTTTAATAAATACAGAGCCATGAAGACATAATGTAAAGAAAAATTAGATGGCATGAAGAGAACAAAACCAATTAACCTACAGAATGAAAGAAAAAAGGGATCAAGCACTGACAAATAACTCCTCCTTCTTGATGTCTCACTGACACCACACGCACTCGCAGTGACTTGAAAGACTGCTCAGCTAGCAGTGACCCAGACTCCAGAGAAAGACATCAGTGGAAACAGTAATGCAGCTGCAAGTGCTTGTCATCCTGTTTACTGAGGCCATTGCACAGAGGAATCTAAATATGGAGATTAAAAAATCTGATTCAGACACCTTAAAATCTGGGCCAGTTTTACCAAGACACGAAGTGGCACCTCAGGCATGTCAGGATAAGCAAAACATACACAACACTCAACTGCAAATAGTTACAAGTAGGGAGAGATAAAGTAACACAAGTATCAGCATTTGGGAAGATGATTTTTTGAGGCTAGGCATCAGGAGGGAAGAGAGTTCACATATTAAAACCTTCAGGTAATACTGGCACAAGGGGGTGGGTACACCGCATTTTAATCTCAAAAGAATTCCCCTGGAAAACGTACAAGCAGGCATGGGTCCAACTGCTCACCTGCTCGCAGAGCTGCTTATCACAGATAAGTGATATGAGTCATGCGAGCACCTGATCAATAAACTCGCCCGTCTCTTTCACAGCCCCCTCGGGTGCTACAGGGTTACTGTGGAGGCTGTTCCTTCCAGAACAGAAAACCAGGAACTTGGCTGCACAGTGATTATACTTCACTCCGTTTTGAAAGGTCACCCACTTTCCATCATCAGATAGCGTCATTAAGTCGAAGAGTAGTGGGATAACCATTTGAAATTACTGCCTGTGGTGAAATGGAACAGTAAAGCTGTACCACTTATTTGCCCCAGCAAAATTAAAAGAAAAAATAGCAGCCTTCTTTCACACCAGGACATATGTAACAGAGGACATGAAAAATATAGCATGATTTTACTCTTTAACGAAGTAGAGTGATATATTAAGCCACAGAAAATACTACTGCAGGAGAGCACATGACATATTAGCCAAAACACATTTGAAAACCTTCATTCTGCAGTGTGTGACCTGGCCTCATGAAGATCCAGTCACCTCCTGGGGCATGCAGTGTTCTCAGCACCTATTGAGAAGGCTGTGGGAGCAGAGGATGCTTAGCACTTTGCGGGGTAAGATCCTCAGTGCTCAAAGGAAAATTCAAATTAAATTTAGCCTAAATGACTCAATCAGATCGAACAGCTTTATTTAACAATATTTAGTAACAATGGGGTTAGCAGTAAATGCAAATGAATGTCAACCTTTAAAAAAAAACAAACCCACAACCAAAAAAACAACACCACACAAATCACTGACTATTTCATGTCATGTTACTCAGATGCAAAACTCTGGTTGAGTTGAAGGAAAAAGAAATAAGCCTTTCCTCTCATGTTCCCAACTTCTGTAGCTGGTGAACCACTATAGGACATAGCTCCTGCTCTTGTTCTCACCTGCATTCTCTCTGGGCCTCTGCACTTGTGGAAACACCAACAAAGTTGCTAGGACAAAGCCTTGGTGGGAAAACCATGGTTGCCCTGCAGGACAGTGGAGTTGCCATCTCTGGGGGCATTTAGGCTACACGTGGATGTGGAACGTGGGAACATGGTCTGGTGGCAAGCTTGGCAGTGCTGTCTTGGTGATTGGGCTTGATGATCTCGGAGGGCTTTTCCAACCTGAACCATTATTTTTTATAGGTGGGAAACAAAAACTCAGGAATGACACTGAACTGTGTCAGCTCCACAGACAGTCTGTGCTACATAACAAGACATCTCTTCTGCCACAAGCACCAGATGGAAACCATCCTTTCTCACAGGCTCTTCAATGATGGCAAAACAATTGTTATCCACAGGATATGAGTCTTTCACATCAATTGTCTCCTGCCAAATATAGGTATTTTCAATCCCAATAGGTATGTTGACTGAGCTTTTGCTACAGTTTTTCAAGTCATCAGATATATAATCAAAAAGTTACATCTTCTATCTGCCTAGTTCAGATAGGTATATCCAATCATGAGTACATTATGCAACAAAAATCCAAGTAATACAGACAACACAGCTTTGCTCCTCCACAAACCACAAACCCCTGCCAGTTCAATTTAAAAAAAAAGTAGAAAGGCTCACATAAAGCGACTGCATTTTCAATAAAATAAAGACTTTGAGCTTTACCTTTGTAACACCCCCCATGCATTTTTCTAAACTTCCACTAAACATAGTCACAGCAGTTGACCATCCAATTGCCACTGCTTCTTAGAGCAAGGGAATTTTATTGACCTCACATTTGCTAAACTGTCTGCAAAGAGAATTAGAGAGTAAACAGTTTGATTTTTAAAAAACTCAAAATTTTACTAATGATATGTCTGTAAGTAGTATAAGAGACAATGGAAACAAGAAGCAATTCCACTGGGAATAAGAGATATAGCTATATCTCTTATAATTTGAACAACAAAATCATGCAAGACTTTCATGTGTCTTGAGGAGCATGGGTAATGTAAGTATGAGCACACTTGCACAGCCACTGATCCTAACATTGCCAAAAGCTTTACATCAGTAGCAAAGCCAATACAGAGCTCGCAGACATAGCAAAGCTACACAAATCTGGTAAGCAAAATCGAAAGAAAAAAACCATACAGAGCTAGCTAAGTGACTTTACAGACAAACAAATCCCCTGCTTATACATTTTTTTTCTGTTTCTTTCAGAAAAGTTCTTTGCAACACAGATCACATAGAAATATGAGAAAGAAAACTGCTCGTTTGATATACCTCACTAATGAATCCAGGCTTTAATGAGAAATTACAGTAATTCAAATTCAATCTCTCAAACAATTTGTTGTCCCCCCCTTCTGTGAATTCACCATGTCATTCTAACCTAATGAGCATCAGCATAATGCATACTACATCTTTCTAATATCAAAACCACTTGCCTCTCAAAATTATAATTAGAAATAAATTAAATTACTGAGAATAACTATATTTCATTTGTTTGATTTGCTTTAAAAAGCAGATCCCGCAAGACACTATATCTACTACTGAGTAAGTATGAAATGAAGCTAATTTAATTTGATGTACTATTTTTACTATATTAGATCAGAAGAAAAACAGAAATGCAGTGTACTGAATATGTGCCTACTAACGTAGGCAAACACAGGCATCAAGTACATTCACAACCTATTTCCACTGAGCTATATTTGTTTTCATCAAAGGATTTGTGCAAACAGAAACTAAAGTCTAAACCTAAATCTGAATATGAAAAATAAAAAGGTTCAGCTGATTCAGGCAACTGGAGAACTAGGCATATATTTAATTTTGGAGTCTGTTCTTCTCTGCAAGGTCATGCAAACCCTTCAGTGACCTCAGTGGATCTTACGCTCCCAGGAAAACATAACTCTAAGTCAAAGGTGGTTTTGTCTCTCTTTCTGCATATCTTCTTGAAAATCCACAGGTACAAATGAACTTCCTTTCCTTAAGCAAGAACTGAAAACAACATGCCAACCCCTCTTTTGTAGCAGAGGGCAGAGGAAGAGAGGGGCAAGGAGAGAGTATGCTTTAACCCAAAGGATGTGTGGGACTGAAAAGAGATGGAGAGTAACAGGAACTGGGAATGCCTGGCAACTACATTTCTACACTGAACTGCTCCTAAACCTTATGGGAGCCCTGACATCCATTTCCATAGGGAAAAACTGCTTCCATGTGCTTACAAAGCTTCACAGAGAATCAGGTGAGGAAATGTTTAAGTAAATAAGAATCCAGCACAAGAAATGCAAGTGAGCTGTCTGCTTTATGATCCATTAAGAGATTTAGCCATAAAAGGGGAAAAAAGAAAAAAAAGAAAGGAGAAAAAAAAAATCTAAGTTGCTCAAATCAGTTTGTACTCAAATTACACTTAATTTAAATAAACTGACACAAGGGTTCAAGGAGTTCAGTTCTGCCTAGGAAAAAATGAAAGCAAATGCTAGTTTATTAATAGACAGATAAAACCATATGGAAACAGCCTGATGAGTCAGTACAACGCGGCGGCTGAGGGAGATCTCCACAGCTTTCGCACACCATGGACTGCCGTGACAACAAGGTCTACAGCTGAAGCCACTGGTGGCAACGTGCAGCTGCCTGGAGGTGGGGAGTGCTGAACAGATGTATTGGCACTGCACTGGGGCTGCTGGCAAGTTAGGGGATCATCTCCATTCACAGTGACACCAGTCAGTGAACAAACCCCAACAGCCTCATCTGACCAAGGGAGTCCCAGGGCAGCTACAGCTGACCCAGGGAGTTACGGCTCCATGGCCGGGGCTGACACCCAACACATGGGACGTGGTTCCTGCAGCATCTTGCACACTGACAGGTTACTGCCAGGGCATGGGATACTTCATGAGGCTCTTGGGAAGAGCACTTGGGAGCTGCTGAAGTCTTGTAATGGGAAGGACCAAAGGTGGGCAAAGGTGGTCTGGAGGGCAACAAGCAAGGCAAAATACAGGGACAGGAATGCCAACAAGCACGGGAAAGTAGAAGGACAAGGGAATAAAAGAGGCTGGTCCCGTGTCCACAGAACTCTTGTTCTCTTGCCCTGCATCACGTAAGCATGGGCTGCCCTCTCATAAGCAGCAAACTGGACTACCTGGTGAGCAGGATGCAGGGGAGGGTCATATATAGCTGCACATCATGCCTACTGGGAATACATGCTCAGTCTCAGCAGCTGGACTTAGTGGCATGGGGCTGTGTCAACCTCACCTCTGGCTGGCCCACAGGGATAACTACTGGCAGACACAGTCTTTGTGCTGGATTAACACAAATTAATGTGATATCCAAAAAGGAAGAACAATATAGCCAACAATATGGTTAAGGATACCCTAACTATAATGCCCACAGCTCACAAACTTCCAAAGATCAGTTATTACAGTGAGTTAACCCTGGCTAGATGCTAAAGCCTCTCTATCACTCCCCTCCACAAGTGGATAGAGAGAAAACATAACAAAAGGGTCATGAGTTGAGTTAAGGACCAGAAGAGAGATCACTCACCAAATACCACCACGGACAAAACAGACCTTGTATTGAAGAAATTAAGTGGATTTTATTACTAATCAAAATCAGAGTGGGATAATGAAAACTAAAATAAACTTAAAAACACCTTCCCTCCACCTCTCCCTCCTTCTTGGACTCTATCTCCTCCCCCATAGCCGTGCAGGGAGACAGGGAATGGAGGTTATAGTTAGTTCCTCACACATTGTTTCTGCCCCGGCTCAGGGAGAAGAGTCCTTCCCCTGCTCCAGTGTGGGGTTCCTCCCATGGGAGACAGTTCTCCATGAACTTCTCCAACATGAGTCCATCCCATGGGCAACAGTTCTCCATGAACTGCTCCACCATGGCTCACTCGTCCACGGGGTGCAGTCCTCCAGGTACAGCCAGCTCCAGCATGGGTACCCCATAGGGTCACAAGTCCTACCAGGAAACTGCTCCAGCATGGGCTCCTCTATCCACAGCTCTGCAGGTCCCAGACAGGAACCTGCTCCAGCATGGGCTTCCCACGGGTCAACAGCCTCCTCTCAGGCATCCACTTGCTCCAGTGTGGGTCTCCTTCACAGGCTGCAGGTGGATCCCTGCACTCCTGTGGTCCTCCCCAGGCTGCCGGGGCACAGCTGCCTGACCATGGTCTTCACCACGGGCTGCACGGGAATCACAGCTCCAGCTCCTGGAGCACCTCCTACCCCTCCTTCTACACTGACCTTCGTGCCTGCAGAGATGTTCCTCTCACATATTCTACCCTCTCTTCTCTGGCTGCAATTACATCTGTGTAATTTTTTTTTTCCTTCTCAAATATCACAAAGTTGTTACCACCATTTCTGAGAGGCACAGCTTTGACCAGCATCATGTCCATCAGAGCCAGGTGGCATTGGCTCTGTCAGACATGGATGAAGCTTCTGGCAGTTGCTGACAGAAGTCACCTCTATCAGCCCACTCACTACCAAAACCTGGCCATGCAAACTCAATACAGAACAACATAGAAAGCTTTCCAGATGTGCAAACTTGGTATCTGAGAGCAAATACCAACAAAAGTAAAAGGCAGTAAAAGGAAGAAACACTAACTCAAAAGTCACGTTGACAGAAAACAAGTCTGGGATTATAAATACTAGTTTGGAAGTGATAAATATTAGTTTGTGGTTGCAGGTTTGTTGCTTTACATTCAACTGAGCCATCAGCACCTTTGATGAGCTGAGAGGAATAAAAGTGTGGTCCAGTGAAAACAAATGGGAAGGAGGTCTGCACTTTGCAGCTGGCAACTGATTCACTCCTTTACATGGCTTTGAGCCTCAAGCTTCTTCTTCCCCTTCTGCGAAATGCTTTGAAATTTACAGATAAAACTCCTATATTTATTACTCATGATATCAAAACCTTTTACTCCAAAATAAGATACAAATTAAAAGTAGATTAGTGCTCAAGTTCTCAGATGGTAAACAGCAGCCTCCCCCCCACATGCAGCTGATTATGTTCTCAAACCAAGAAGGCAGCTCATTATTCAGTTCATGCTAACTTTTCACTTGTGACAGGAGATTCCCCAAGAACTGCTTGAAAGCTGTGACATGTCAAACTCTCCATCTCCAAGAGCAACCAATGTCCCCGGCCATATCCAACAGGGCGGGGGCCAAGCTGGCAAGCAAGCCCTGTCCTGGGAGACCTATCATGTCACCACTGGCAGGGTGGGGCAGTGCTTGCAAAGGGGCCTGGGACCATCAATCTCTGCTGAGGATCTACCCCAGTTCCTTCAAAGCAGACTCATACCCCAGCAGCTTGGCACAGCCCTCAGGTCAGCCATGTCCTACAGCTGCCAAAGGGGGAGCCACACCTGAGCTGATTGTGAATTCTGGGGAGTTTGGGTTGGTTGCTTCTTGCAGTGACTTCCCCGTGATTCCAAAGGAAATAAAGTCTGTGCAAGCAGTATCAGACCTTCTGACTGGTAGATCAATTGACACATAGCTTGCTTGATGATCAACATTTCTCTAATGTCTGTTGCAAAATAAAAATACCTCTTCTTGATGACTCATTTTCCACACTGAGAAATGTCCGTGGGTGGGAGAAATGAAGCAATTCTATTTTTCTTCTCCTGTCACTATTGTAGCAGCTCTCAACTCGAGCATGAAATATAACTCAAACACTTGCAAGATGTTTCCAGCAAGTGAACTGAACAGCACTGTCTTTTTACCTCTTTGTCATTATTTTTATCCAGATTCATATTATATTAAAACCATTTCAGCACTGTTATGCTCGCCCTCAGAATATGACCTTCCAAAAAAGAGGCAGAAATGGGGGTTTTTTTATTGCATAACCTACTCAAATGTATGGTATGTTATTTGCAAAAAATTCTTTGCTGTTAATGTTGTGAGTCCAGTCACGCTTTAGTTAAGTTAGGATGAGAGTCCCTGTGAATTTAATGAGAATATATTTATCCCACAGGATTAGACTAAACATCAGCCTCTCAGAGTAAAGAGTGACTGAGAAAACCTCTGTAACACTGCTGGACTCTGAAACTCTACAGAGCTCAGCAAGGGCTTTCTCCTGTCCCAGTCCCCCCATGACATTACACTTCGAGTGGAGATGAAAGATTATCCCTTTTGTTCTAGATGGGGAAAAGCGTGGGATACTGTCACCTCATATCAGGACAAGTAGGTGATCCCTCTTAGGGAAGGAACAATTTTCACACACTGAGAGCCAGGCAGAAAACAGCCCACAGCTTCTGAACCAGTGTGCCCAAAACAGAAACAGCAGGAAGTGTGGGAAGATTTATCATAAAAGGAGATTTCCTCACCTCCTCCTCCTTCCCTTGAGCAAGCTGACTCATGGTTTCTCAGCAGCACACGCACAGTCTTCCCCAGCAATGGCAAAGCATTCATCCTGCAGTAACTGTAATGAAATTCTAGGGAGTTGTAAGGGGTGACACAAAAATTGCGATTTTTTTAAAAGTTGGGGTCTAGGAGGAGCTCATTTCAAGGGGTATTAGAAAACTCCCATCAGATGGTAAGAGGGACTGGGCACTGCTCGCTCTCCAGTATCCCACCCTGTTACCATGCACCTCAAGTATCCAGTATCCCTACAGCAGAACCTCAAGAGCCACGCTGCATCCTGCACTCTGAGTGTCCATTCTACCTCCCTGCCTGCCACAGATGGGGAGGACAAGGGGAAGGCCAGTACACTTGTCACCATGGAAAGAGCAAACATCAAAAAGAAGAAGTATTTCTGGGCGTGGAAGGAGGCAGAGTTATTCTCTCCATACAGGAGGCCATCCAAAAGCAGATTACCCCAAGAGGTCCTACGCTTTGTAGGTAAACATCAATCAAGATTTGCCACGTTCTTAGCTTAAGAGGGAAGCCATTTATGCTCATTTTCAGTGAAATATGAATATATACTAATCTAACTCAAATGCCTCGTTACTTTGATATAATTTTCTCTGAGGCTCTGCTGTGTTGCAAAGTCATAACTTTTTAAGATTGTCTGTGACAACTCAGGAATTCCTTCCCATGCTCTCTCTTTACTTAGTAGATAAACTTATTTATTTATTCAGGTTTAAACATTACACAGCACCAAGTCATTCTCTGTTAGAACCACTGAAAACACAGGAGTCCAGTTAAACCTGTTCAATAACAAATATTTGACATGCTTCACAGATCTCTATCTGTGATTGTACAGTCTTGCAGACTGACTTTGATTTTACACTTACAAGGGGAAAGGATCAAAGTTTGCTCATACAAAGAGAGAGGACAGGTGCTTTCAGACAGAGACAAAAATGTTCAGAAGAAACCACAGGTATGGGCAAAAGAGTAGTGCTTTCAGAGAGCACTTGTGCGAGGAGCCCTAAAGATATAGACAGAATAATTAGTCTCCTGTGTGTATAAACTCCTTGGCCTAGCAGCTGCTGAACTGAGCACAGATTTGAACATGCCTTTTCATACTCTTCATCTCTCAAGTCATTACCAAACACACATTTACAGATGTGGAGGCTTGGGTTCTTTCCAGGGAATTTCTTTCTGTTTGTCGCCCAGGAAACGGTGGATGGGCCATTACCAATACAGCAGAACCAGCCAGGGCTCTGTGCGAGGGGGAAGGGAACAGTGTGGGTTTTGGCAGTTTCTTAGCTGGGAAGTCAGTCGGTCTTTGCCCGGTCTGGAGGGCAGACAGTTGTGGGCTTGGGTGCTGGATTTTCTGTTGCCCAGAGGACTTGGTACTGTGATGGAGTTCTCCTTACTGCTTTCCCTTACCATTGGTAA
>WBMZ01017667.1:0-53197 GCA_013400975.1 Atrichornis clamosus | reverse complement strand
GGGGCTCCCGGCGCTCCCAGCCCCTGAGCCGTGCGGCGGCCCGAAGAGCCGCGCCGTTTAGAGCAGGGGCCGCGGCGGAGGAACACACCCCCCGGCGCCTCACCCCTCCTCAAACTTGCTGACATTTGAACTCCATTGGTGCGCGGCGTATCGCTGCGCCACGGTGATCCGTCTCCTCGACGTCAAATAGTGCCCCGGCCCCGCCGGGCCCCTGCGGCCCCTGAAGCGCGGCGACGCCCGGGGCGCGGGGCGGGAGGCTCCGCGCACCCTAGGGCGGCCGAGTAGCGCGGGAGGCGCGGGCAGCGCGGGCGCAGGGCGCGCCCCCGTGGGCCGGGGAGGGGGAGACGATCTTTCCTACTGAGGGTGGCGGATAAGCGGGACCCCAGCAGCTCCGCTCCCCGGTCCGCGCCCCGCGCCGCTCCCGGCCCGACGGCGGCTCCTGGCTCCTGCCCTATTCGGGGTAGGTAGCAGCGCGCGTCCAGCGCCGGGCCGCGGGCAGGTGGCGGCAAGACCCTCCCTCGGGGCGCCCGGGACCGGCGAGGACCCGGGTCTGTCCCGCGGACGGCGGCTGCGCTACCGGCCCCGGCGGGCACGGGGGACGGGGCACAGGGGATTGCGCCGCGCACGCCCTTCTCTGAAGGGCGGCTCCGAACCGTCACGCCGAGGCTGCCGGCGGAAAAGCTGAGGCGGAGCAGCGGCCCGAGGGCTGCGGGTGCTCACGCGGCGGCGGCCCCGTGCCCGCTCCCGCAGCAGCGCTGCCCGCTCTGCTTGGTCCATAACGACTTTGAATGCGCAGGGGCTCGATGCGGTGTGCGGCGCGTGCGTGTGCGGGACAGCTCTGTCCGAGAATTCTGTCTGCGCCAGAATTCCTTCTGAGGAAAAAAACCGACGGGAAAAGCGATCCACACCGGCCTGCCCGTGCGCATGAAGCGCCGGACCCCGCGCCGCCGGTTCTCCTTTCGTGTTTTGTTTGGTTGGTTGATTTCGTTTGTATATTTGTTTGCTTTTTTCCCCCGATACCGTTAAAAATCTAAATCTGAGGAAACGAAAATTCAGAAAGGATTCCTTGCGGAGATTCTTAATGTGACCTGTGATATGCCATGACCCTGGCGAAGGAAGAAGGATATTTTGTAATGCTCACGAAATATTGATACTCAATAAGCAGGACAAGTGTTAAATTATTTAATGCTTCTGTTATGTGGGTTTTGAGATAAAACCTTTTTTAAATGCCGTTTTCGTACGGAAAAATCTGAAAAAAATTCGTGACTTTAGTTAAATATTTTAGTGTTTTAGTTAAATATTTTGGAAAGAGTTTTCAGTAATAGAGCTTATTTGTTTTTTGTTCTAGACAGTAGAAATCTGAAAATCTTTGTCGCTAATGCTGAAAAAATAATATATGATTATTTAATTCTGAGATCAAGATAAAGGCTGCTAAAATTTCAGCGTTCAATCAGCAGCGAAAAAGCTGCTCGTTCACATTAATTTTTTATGTTCTCTTCCTATTTTCGCGTAAGGATTCAGAATTCTCCATCACGCAGGGCTTCCGTCAAATTATCTTCTACAATTGAGAAGAAAATTAGAGCCCCTGTTTCCGCAGGAGTTTTCGTAAATTCTCGTTATACAGCGAAGAACGAAAATAAACCCCTGAAAACCCAACCAAATGGCAGCGATGAGCGGTGGGACCGGGGAGCAGAGTGGGAGCCCCGAGCCCCGCACCCGCAGTAATTCCAGCTTTGTTCGTAGGCTTTTACTCGCAAATATCACACTAAAGGTTTGTTGCTTCTCTCCGTGTGTGTGTGTACAAACACTGCGCCGGGTAATTGTTATCCCCGCTCCTGCTCCGAAACCAATTCGATGAGGTGTTATATAGGCTTACATAATGCTTTTAACGAAAAACAAAATGCAATTAAAACACCCACGCGCAAACCCCTCACAGAAATAAACCCAAACCAGACTAATGCAGCCCCACCTCCCCGCGGCTTCCTTCGAATTCTCCTTTTATTTGCAAGGCAAATATCTTTGGTTTGGGTTAATTTTGAGAGTCGAACAAGAATCGCAGCCGGTCCCAATCCTTCCCAAACGAGGCAGGAGGAAGGAAACATCGGGACAACTAACAGCGGCCGAGCCCGTGGAGGAGCCGCCGCGCCGACCCCTCTGCACCGACTGGCCTGCCGGCCGCCGGGACGCCCTCCCGTCCCCGCTTCTCGCCCGTCGCTCCCGCCCGGTGCACACGCACGCGGGTACCCGGCACTGCGGGGAGCGCAGCAGGACCCCAGCCATGTGCGGGACAGAACCGCGCGTGAGCCGGAGGGGGCCGCGGGCGTCTGGACACGAAGCAAGGAGAGTGCCGGGCGTTCCTCCGTGTAAGCGTACGGTGCCGGTGTGTGCATGGGTGTCTGTGCATTCTGTCTGAGCACATTCGCGGATGTCTGCACGCGGATTTTCCCCAGTACCGACGTGCACCGGCCGCTTCCCCGGTGAGGTGGGCGCGACCCCGTGGGGTGTCTGGCGCTCCGCAGGCTGCGTTTTGGTGTGGGACGTGCGGTCCAGCCGTGCGGCGAGGGCTGCCCCGCGAGGTGTGAGGCCGGATCCGCGCGTGCGGGGGTGCCCCCCGGGCGGGGAGGCGCTGACGGCGCGACCCGGCCGGGCTGACCCCGGCTCGGCCGGGCCCGGTGCCCGGTGCGACGGGGCTCGGGCGCAGCCTGCCCCCTGCCGGCGTGAGGTGGCACAGCAGGAGCTCAGCGGGCGCGGGGTCAGCCGGGGCGAGCGGCGAGGCCAGGGAGAGCAGGGCACGGGGGAGGGGGGCCGGCCGGACCGAGTGCTGTCCAGCGCGGAGACGCCCGCGCTTCCGACCCCTGGACGGGCTGGACCGGCCTCCAGCTTCGCTATGCGCGGCCGCCAGCTCCAGCTCTGCGGCACCAAGGCAGCGGGGTGTGGGGGGAGCCCCGGGGCAGCCGAGGGCAACCGGCTCACTTTGTCCTGTTTTTCTGCACCCACAGCCGGACTTTGCACCTCGTTGCCCTGCAGAGCCCCGGCCTTCCCCGCTAGCCAGCGGCCGACGTCGAAGTATCGGTACACAGAAAAACGCCGCGGCTGGAGCATTCGGGGAGCCGGGGCACCGGCCTGCCGGCACGGCGGACAGCTACCTAGGTTCGGCACTGGCACGGAGACCGGCGGGAGCCCCTCGGGCGGCCTCGCTGCCTGTTGTCCGCGGAGCTCCCCATGCTCCCCAGAACCGCGCTCTCCTCAGACCGGCTCTGCAAGCCGACGGCTCCGACCGAGCTCCCGGCGGCGGCGCCCGCCGCTCGGTGCCTCCACGTCGCCGGGCCTCTGCCCCGGCTGCCGTCGTGCCCCGCTGGCTCGGTAGTCCCGGTGGAACGGCCCCAGCCCGGGAGGAGCCGCCGGCGGCGGCGCACGACGGTGACTGATCCACCCCGCGCTCCCCGCCTCGGAAGGATGGATGTGAACGAGCTACTAAGTGTAGTTACCAATAACAATAACAATAACAATAAATTATCGGACTGTTGCTCAGTAGCGCAAACAAATGTTTCGTGAACCACGCGGAGTCTCTCCGTGCCTCGCAGCCGCCCCACCGGGACCGGCCCGTCTGCCGACTGGCTGTGCCCCGACCCCGGGAAAGGACCCTGTTCGCCCGGCGGCTTCATGGAGCAGGTGACCGGGCCGGTGACTGGGGCCGGGGCCGGCCAGAGAGGCCGGTAGAGTAGGTAGTGCCGGCGGTACCCGGCAGAACGCGGTCGGAGGCCACGCCGCGTGAAAAGCGGCGAGCACCGAGCCGGTATTTTAATTAAGCAGGACCTCTTTGATATAGGCCACCCGATGTTATCTATCTCTGCGCTCTGCTCCTGTCACGACAGCATTTGGGTAGGAAAATTGCTGAGAGAGGCGGATCAGGCGAGGCGTCGGGGCCGCGCCGAGAAGCCGGAAAGCCCCAGGGAGCGGCGGGTGCTGTGCGGCGCTGGGAGTCCCAACCTCGCCGCGGTGCGGTGCCGCCGTGCCGCCTTTTCGGGTGGCCTGGAGGAACGGGAGCCAATTTACCATGATTAAAGGCACAGGCGAGGAGGCGCCACGCATTTGCATGCGCCTTCATCTTCCCTAAGTGGATTTTTGAGGGCAGCGCGGCAGACAGGCTCGGGCTCCGCATCCCCTCCGCCAGTGCAGCGCCCAGCCGGACGGCCTCGTGGCATGGAGGTCTCTAACCCCTCGTCCTCCCGAGGGAGCCGCAGGACCTGTCTCGGCACCAAGACTCAGCGGGCTCGTGCTGCTTCGACGCGGAGCAGCTGCGCCACCCGGCCCCTCCTGCGGCGACTGGCGGGTCCGCGCTGTCCCTGCGACTAACCCGGCGCCAGGCACGACGTACAAGGCCTGCCCCCGAGGTGGAGGCTGCGCCTCGGCCTTATCAGGCCCCCGGTTCTCGCTGCCCGCTCCCCCGGCTCTAGCGCGGCCTGTGTTACTGTCGCAGCCCTGTCCGTCACCCGCCCTGAACCGCACGGCCCAGCGGGCCGGGCAGGTGGCGAAGGCCCCGTGTCAGCAGTGGCGGGTGCCGGGCTCGGGTCCAGCTCGGACCAAACGGAAGCGCTCTCGCTCCAGCCGCTCGCCAGGAGTAGGGACCTGACGGGGCGGACGGGACGAGCCCCGGCTGGTAGCAGCGTGTCGCGCACATGTGCCCTGCGGCGACCGATGCCAGGTGCGAGGCTGGGGGCAGAGTTTACCGCCAGTCTCTGACGGCTCCGCGGGTTTGCCAGCCCAGGGGGTGGAGGTGGGGTCCTTTCCCAGTTCAGGGCAAATACCTTCGTTTCACTGGGAAATTTAACCTCTCCTTGGAGCTGGATCCATTATACGGGTTTAATATCCGCTCTTTTACAGCTCAGCATTGTAAAAGGCAGCAGCCAGGTCTGTGAACTCTGACATGTGCACCCGCGGGGGGGCGGGGGGGACAGGACCTGACGGCGCGGGGCACGCCTGCGAGCGCAGCCTTTCATCTGCGTGGCCTCCGCACCGGTCCCGACAGCCGGAGCGGGACGGGGGCGGCGGCGCCCTCCACCCGTGCTGCCCGCCAGGGCCCTCGGGGCCCCTGAGCGGCCGCGGGGTTCGGGCAGTCTCCGAGGCGCTTCCGGGGATGGATCTGGCTGTGCCTCACCGCTGCCGGGGAGCAGGCTGGGCCGGCGAGGCAGAGGCCGTGCCCGCATCGGTGGTCTCTCCTGCACCGAGACTCGGCAGGTGCCCCAGAAGCGCGGGCGGAGGCCGAGAGCACCAGCGAGCCGGTCCGGCGCTGCCTGTGCCGGGGCTGTCGCTGCCGGCGGGATGTGCTCCGACAGAGATCCGCTCGGAAGAGCCGCGTCACCCGCACTGGCGTGAGCAGGGCAGTGCGACGGAGGAACGGGAAAGGATGAGGCCACCGCAGTCTTCTGCTTTTTCTCCCGACAACTGTCAGGTGCGTGGAACAGCCCGGGCCGGGGCACCGGGCCAGGGCTGTCCGCGGGGCACGACGAGCGCTCGGCGCCGGGCGGGCGGCGCCGGGAACCAGGCGGGAGCCCGCTCCTCCTGTTCGGCGGCCGCGCCCGGTTGCCCGGCAGGATCCTGGCACCCGCGGGACCCGCCACCCCCCGAGCAGCATCTCCGGCTCCCGGTGCAGGAGGGCTACCCGTGCCGAGTGGCACTGGGAGCCGTCAGGTCAGGGCGGTGGCGGGAGTGCCCACGCAGCTGCCGAGGAAGGCGGGAGCGCTCGCCGGATGGAAGCGGGCTCCCGTCAGAGGGCCAGCTCCTCGGAGGCGGAGGGAGCTGGCCGCTCCTCTGCTTTTCCGAGACGCTGTGGGTTCGTTTCTGTAGGTTTAATCGAGAATCCTAAATATAACTCGTTTTTCAGTGGAAAAAATATTACAAAAACGAGAAATCGTTTCCTCTTGATGCTGGGAGGCCTCTCCGATATGACTACGGTTTCCCCCCGCCGTGCCGAGGGGAGCGCGGGCCGCGGCCTCCCCGAGCCTCTCTCCTTCCCTCGGGGCCGCCCAGAGCCTCGCGTGGGGCCGATGAGGTGCGCGGGCCAGACGGGATCGCGCAGACGTCGCTTCACCGTCGCGCCCTTTGCGCGCCCACGCAGCGCCTCTGCCCCGGCGCTTCTTGAAGAGAGCCATGAAAAAAAGCGTTTGGGAGGGAGAGGAGAAGAGAGGAGAGGGCTCTGCCTGCAGACGACGTCGCTTTTACGTAAAGATATGAACAGCAGGAGATGCAGTCAGAGGTGACGGCGCTGCAGTGGCTGCTCGAGCTCTTCGGAGCTGCCTTTGTCAATAGAAAACGATCACGTAAAATGGGAAATGTCAGAAGCCGCGCGAAAAAGCAGCGCTGCCCTGAGCGAAGCGCTCCGCTCTGGTTTGTATTAGCGATTATTGTGCTGTCATTGAGGAATGCAGGGGTGGAAAGATTTGCTCCGGGACTCCAAACACAGGCGGTACAACAAGAGAGGAGCAAAACGCTGCAGCCTGCATGCCGCACAGAAAGCGGCATAATGCTGAACAAACCCCGAGAGAGGCTGAGAGGGAGCCGGGGGAGACCGTCCTCCCAATCATCCCTGTCCAGCTCCGTCCCGGTGGCAACTCCTGCCCCGGTTCCCTCGGACACTCCTGCTCTCCAGCATCACGCGCCTGGCAACTCGTCACGCCGAGCGGTGCGTGATGCAATTCCCAGCGTGGGATTCCTCACCTGCTGCCAGCTAATCGCTTGGGAGATGCACGTAAGGCTGCAGGCTCTCCTGGCAGCGTTTCCTTGTCCTCGCCTTTTCTTGCATGTCTGAGTTATCTGACATGCTGGGTGCTGGCAAGGCGAAACCTGGAGCGGTTCTTGCAGGGTTCTGGGACGGCAAGGCTGCCATCACCCCACACCGGCAGCCCCCGCCACTGCCAGCACTCCTGCCCCATTCCGGGATCCGGCGGTCGTGGAGGAACACGGTTAATTTTTTCTCCCATGATCAATAAGCCCAGCTTATTGCTTACTATTTCTATTTCTCTATAGACGTAAATTTATATAAACTAAGCTGTGGCATCGAATTGTCGAGGAATCCCTTTCTGAGATGTTTTCCTGAAAGAACTTCTCTGATCCCGCGGCTCAAAGGTTATCATGGACAATAAGCCCTTTCACTCTCAGCCTGTTAGTCAAGGACAGATGAGTCCATATGACACCCTTTCCTGCACCACAGACTTGCTCATCTCAAAATGAGGGACCTGCATGGTTTTCGCTGGAGTCGCGGTAACAGATTCTGCCTCAGTCGAGGCGTTTTGGTGTCTCGTGGCTCTGCGTGTGAAAAACGGGAGAAAGAGTCAGAGGGTGATGGAGGAGGGTCCCCGCTCCTCGTCCAATTTTGGCTTTGCTCTTCCCGTTGGGATTCTCTGGGTATTTCTGAAGTTCAGTATTTGTGTAACAGATGGGGAAAGATGTTCCCTGGGAACAGAGAGGTTATCCGACACACGCGTGCCAAAACAGTCACATTTACCACAGGTTGGAGCACCCTTCCAACCTGGGTGAAAAGGAACTGTAAAGAGAGAACTGAAACACTGGATGGAGAACTTCAAAGGGTGATTTTCGATGTAACCCCTGTGGATGTGAACACATTCGTTTGCAGTCGCGGTCACCTGAAAGCTCGGGGTCAGCATACCACCCTCGCGGGGGTGATATTATGCTTTGGAAGCAGCGAGTTCCATAGCACAAACTCTGATTTGTTCAGTCTCCCGCATACAACGAGTTCCGCGTGTGCTCAACCCTTATTGTTGCTTAAGCCCGATTTAGAAAACAAAACAAAACCCACCCCCCCAATCCCAAGCAGCCCGTCATAAAAACTGATCCATACAGGCATTTACAGTCCTGATTCTGGCTGCGGCAGTGCGATTGAGGCAGCGGGGCACTACAGCAGAGCACACGCTCCGCTCCACGGCCGCGGGCGAGTCCCGTACCGGGAACAGCCGCGCTCTGCAGCCCGCAACGCTTCGCCCGGCTCGGGGCCTCGGGGGCTCAGAAGGGGAATTAACAGAAGGAAAGGCAGGAGAGAGATGACCTGCCCCGCTCGCGGTCCGAGTTCCGTGCCTTACCCCAGTGGAGTCTCCCGGCCCACGGAGACCCAGCCGGTGCTGCGGGACTCCGGGCAGCCCGGGTCCCGCCCCGGGGACAGAGCCAGTATCTGCTGGGACAGAAACCGAGTTCAGGTTCTTAAATATCAACAGCACACGAGCGCCTGGGTCTTAATTTTTACTAGTGTCAAAGAATAAACCCATTGCTCATAAACGTAGGGGAAGACTGTGTATGTTGATGTTTTTTTATATGACAGGTTATGAGATTACTCTGGAGGCCAGTGCAGCCCGTTAAAGCGGCTCCCACGTCCCGTTTTCCTCAGCTGTGAAAGTTGGTGAAGGATGAGGGGTCACACACTCAGGCTCCCTCTCTCGCACGGAGGAATCTCGCCAGAGAGCACGGGGAGAGCAGGGTTCCTCCCGGAGCTGGTTCCCAGACACCAGCACATATCGACAGCCCGCAACCCCTTCAAAATTTTGTTTCTGACACCTTTTCTGCTAGAGAATCTTTTCCCTGCCTTTGTGTGGAAAGCAGGAGTTACAGGCAAAAATGCTAAGAAAGGGTGTGGTTAATTAGCAAAATATTATATTAAAACAAGACATTAATAAGGCATATTAATATAAATTATTGATAAGAAATTAAAGTGCTGCTGTTAAATGGGAAAAAACCCAGTTGTGAAGCCTGTAAGACTTTGAATTTTCAAGCACAATTCCACAATGAAGATGGAGAAGCAATACACATTATCATTTTGTTGTGAAGTCCTAAAGCATCTCTGCTACCAGAGTAGGAGGTATAGAGTGCAAAACATAGTAAAGATGAAGAGGAATTTTCAGACTAACATTGTGTTTCCTTGTGGCAGGTGAAAGACATACAGAGCGGTTGCTATTGGTGATTAAACAGAGTTTTCAGCATTCGGACGTACATAGCTGAAAACATCATGTCCATGAGCAAGAATGTGTGCTTCTAAAATATAATTACGTTGGAAAAAATAGCATTTTAATTTCAATTACAATTGTTCTATGAGAGACAGATGTGAACTGCTAAAATGTTTATAACGTAGCTTAATAGTGAAAAAACAAATATTAATGAAATGTGTTTCACTGATGGAATTTGTTTGGCATACTGTATTAATTACAGGACTTTCACCTCCGAAACTGTTGTTCCAATCCCAACAGTGTCCTGGGAAAACAATTTAAAGCTTGTTTATATATTCTAAAATGGTATAGTATCACATAGGCATCTTAAAAAAAAAAAAAAAAGACTGAATTTCACTACAGTGAAATACTTTAAAAGGAACATCTGCCAACACATACATTCTGGTCACCATCTTACAACACCAACCTGGAATATTTACAGTCCCTACTACATGCAAATCACATCTGTTGGATCTGTAATTTGAAATTAAATGGAAGATGTTGCCCGAATTTCTCTCACATGACACACCAAGACCCACAGGTCTCCAGCAGGTGGAGGCAAGAATGCTGTTCATTGTTAGTGAAATAATAGAAATAATCAACGAGGGGAAGCTGGTTTCAGTAGCACTAAGACAAGGTGCTCAGAATCCATCACAGCTTTAGAGAGCTCATATGAGCAGTTAAAAAGCATGGAATCTTAAACCATCCTTTATTTTCATTCCTAGTGGCTAGAGCAGAGGGTCCATTCTAATCACATTTGTAAGTTTTCTTTGCAGCCAGAAAAATAAAGAATTTTCTTAACCTTAAAGCTTTGCTCAGGATGTGCCTGTGTGCAGGAAAGAGCCAAACTACTCTCCACTGAGCATCCCAAGTGGATTCTGCACAGACTGAGAGGAGAAGTCCCTAAGCGCAGAGCCAGAATCAACATTCGTACCTGTATTCCCAGGGCAAGCTTCTGGCTTTAGCCCGGACTCTGTCCCCTCCAGCCACAGACCCCTCATATCCCAGCACTCCCAGAAGCAGGGAGATGCCAGGGCCTTCTCCGTTCTGTGCCAGTGAGAGCACACACTGCCAGGCTCTGACGGCACCCACAGACTGAGAGAGGAGAGCTGAGCTCTCTGCTGAGGGGACAACATTTGAACCCTTTCCGTAAGTAAGGGATGGAAACAGAGGATAAACCATTTATTTAGAGCCTGGAAACCTTCAGTGCCTAGAAACTCTTTGGCTCTTAAGCGTCCACCAAGTATTAGAGCCCCTTCTGCACAAGAGTAGAGCAGAATGAACTGGCACTTCTAACCAGAAGTGATAATGTGCAGGGATGACAGGCAGCACAGGCAGCCCAAGCCCTGCAGCCACCCCATCCTCAAGTCCTCAGCCCTCTCCCTCTTGTCCTGGGGCTGCATCCATGTCACCAAGACCCTCACAGGTCACATCCACGGAGCCAACAGGTCCATCAGCTGCCTGATGAGGAATCCTGAGTGAGATCCCAAGGGATCCACATCACCCATGGGCTGATTTAGGTAAACAAAGACAATCAGGTTGCAAAGAACAAAGGTATGTAGGTGTGTTTGGAGTAGAAACACCAACATTCGAAGCACTATCTTGATGTAAGAAACTTAGCCCCTGTGTCAAAATGGAAGTCAGAATAAACAAATCTGCACTAGGATAATATTTTGAACCGTGACCCCCATTTTAGTCTATTCTACATGTTCTGTGGCTAGGTG
This sequence comes from Atrichornis clamosus, assembly GCA_013400975.1. Classification (NCBI taxonomy): domain Eukaryota; kingdom Metazoa; phylum Chordata; class Aves; order Passeriformes; family Menuridae; genus Atrichornis; species Atrichornis clamosus. The sequence continues at coordinate 42,483 of WBMZ01017667.1, read as the reverse complement.
TTTTATGTGATTTGAATACAACTCCACTGGCACATTAAAATTTATTGACCTTGAAAACAATGGCTGCATCACTACTGATAGAAGACTTGGTATTACACTGTTAGTGCATATTTTATTTGTTCTCTGTCTTAAATAGAACTCAGACCTTTGGACTCCATACTGAGTTGGACTTTAGCCTTTTCCTGTAATTATTTGGTGTCTTGTTAACATTTTATGATCACATCTGCTTAAATAAACTTATTTGATGTGCATTTGTTTTGGCTATAGCCTTCTGCATAGGATAGATGTGCTTTTCTCTTTGTCTTTTAAAAGAAATCAGAATAAAGCTGAACAATGGAACTGTAAGAGGAATAAATTGAAATATAGCACTTGTTTCATTTAACAACATTACAGTACAGTCGAAATCAGATTTGACACCATTATTTATAAGGATTTAATATTTATGTACTAAGTGTAGAACATTTGGGTAATTATAACTGTAAAGCACTGCATTTTTTGCCAGTTGCATTGAGTGATTGTCATTGGAGCACAATGGGCACAAAGTGTTTGTAGTAATGGACTGCAAAAAAAGGCTGGAGTTTTAAAGCTTTTTAAAATCACCTTTCTATTCTTTTTATTCACCTTCTGAATAATTTTAGAGCAATAGAATATCTTCAGATTTTTTCACTTTTTGCATGGAAATATCTTACTCTTTTGTTTCTGTCACTGCATAGTCACAGGACATGGAGAAGTGGCTTCGGAAGGAGGAGGCACAGCCAGCCCTTCCCAGCCACCTGTCCAGGGGTCTGTGAAGGGAGAACACACGTCCATCCTCCTGCTGCCATGCTCCTCCTCCCCCAGATCTCCTTCAACCAAGGGGCCCCACATACCCCAAAAATTCTGCTTCAATAATTTGTTAAACTATGCAGATTGTGTACTCTCTGTACTTCTCTAAAATGTCTGATTCATCTCCTTTGGATTTGTTGGTACCTTTGGACTTATACTAAAGTGTTGTGTGAGAATTCAGAGCTGCCTGCCAACCTCTGCCTTGAGTGTCGTGCCTGCAGAGTGATGCTGGTCTTGTCACACCCAGTGCAGCCCCAGGAAGAGAGAAAGACAGGTAATAGCAGAGGAAGATCAGAATAAGCGATTTGTCTTTCTCAATTGCTCTCATACAAAGTATTCCTGGTAAGGATTTAAACCTCAGATACTGAAAATAAAACAAATGCAGGAACAGAAAGAACTGGACTAAATTACATCTTGTTTTTCCCTATCACCTTTCTCCATGTGATGTTTAATAGAACTTTGAGAACACAGAGATGTGTTCCTTGACCACTAGAATGCAGCAACTTACAAATAAACAGTATCTTCACACAGCAACATTCTGCCCAAGTTAAACCCAATTAAAGACATTAAGCAAAGAAAGAGTCTCAGTTTCTTAGAATTGCAAGGAGGGTTTGACAGGGTTTCATTCATCTTTTCCTGTTTCAGCTCCAGCAACTGTCCCTTACACAATCTGCTTGAACTGCTCAAGGCATGCATGTGCTGATGGTCCCTGCCCTGCTCTGACCAGCCATCCTGTGCTCCCAGGGCCAAGACAAGTTCCACCTGACACAAGGTCACTGGCGGTGGGGGCAAACACTCCTGTTGATGCTGAGCTCTCACCTGGACACATTCACCTGCTCCAATCCCCGAGCTCTGGAGTTGGCCAAGACAGAGCAGCCAGCGCAAGGTGGGACAGCCCTGGGTGGGGGAACAGCTCTGCCCCCTCAGCAAGGCACAGCCCAAGCAGCACAATTCTGCAGGACCATCAGGTCAGTTAGTAACTACCCTGCACCAAAACCAGAGGCCTTGAAGTTTTTTCTATTTCTCCTGGTTAGAAAGACTTTTTCCTCACGAGCATGGAAATAAGTTATCTTACACCAAGCCAGTACATATTATAGAATATGTCTTGGGCAAAATGTTATTGTTCCAACACCCATTGCAGCAGGGTTTGCTGAGCATACGCTGCCTCCACAGCTCAGTGAACTGCGTGGCCCATGATTAGAGAAGGCAGCATTACCATTCACCAACCCCGGTTTGTTCGAGCAGAGGACCACAGAACAAGCTTGTGCCAGCCCACTACAGAGCATGAATGTCACCTTCCATGAACCTCCTGCTACTACTGTCAAGAAGGCAGTGTCTCTGGGGGAGCCCTGGACAATGGGTGATGGCACCCATGCTGCACCTTCTCTGAGTCTGCTGCCCAGGCAACAACATTCTGAGTGCATCCTTGGGGATGCTGAGGATAATTTCTACTCAACTGAGTAACTTTCCAGGGCTCATAGAAGAGGAAGGAATATTTCAGCTCTCAAAACCCTATTGCCACCCTCACAGATTACTCTCCTCATTTCTCACTTCCCAGAAAAATAATACAACTATCCTCTCTCCCTTCCCCTATGTACTTATCCCTCAAGATAAACTGCCTCCAAGTTGTTACTTTTCCAAAAGTCACTGTTTTCCACCGGGTATTGTGCTGACATAGCTACACATAATTATTCCCTGTATTACCTTCAAAGCATCAGGAAATAAATGACAACTTTTTTCTTAATCGGGTTAAGTCAAGCGCTAAACTTGCACCGTGGGAGAAATGCTCCAGTCCTCAAATCTTTCTTTTCTCGCTTGGCTCCATCTACTGCTGCTGCCGCAGATTGCACACGGCTGAGGCACCGGCTCTGGGCTGAGGCACCGGCTCTGCTCTGCCTGCCACCAAAAATCGTTTAAAGGCTAATTCTTCAAGAGATTAGGAAAAAATTTGCTATCAAGTGAAAGACGAGTGCAAGTGTGTTTACCCTGCGGGGTTTTTACATCAGAAGTGTGAAGTAGGGTAACCCAGTGGAAAATGAACTGCTTCTCGGTGAAAAGCATTTTGGAGCCAGTTTAATAACCCGCCATGAGACCACACATCAAAATTGTATTTATTTAGGGAGCTAATTGAAATGGAGCCTGTAAGGAGGAGCCAACATCAGAAGTGAGATGCACTTAAGATCAGAGAATGGGAGGTGTTTGTGGGCAGAAGGAGCGAACAGTGAGGCCAAGACTGGTAGCCCTCAGCCAGGCAGCATTCCCACTGGGTGAGGTGGGCTGCCATCAGGAGCTGGTTTGTCAGGGGAAGGCTTGTTCGCTCAAGCCTCTGGGTAATTTTCCTGAGCGGTAATACAGGCCTGCTTCCCCCAGTGCTAGCACTCTGCTCCTGGTTCTTCCGAGTGCATTCTCTGTTGTGCCAGGAACCTGACTACAGAGCTGTGCACCACCGAGCAGGGCGGCGATGGCGTTTCACATTTGGTTTGACAGAACAAACGATTGGGATTGATTAGCATTTTGTTGGTCTCTATCAGAGGATGTTGTAGGATTGTTTTTACCAAAGGAAAAAAAAAGGAATGTCAGATTGGAAAAGCCTGTCATAATTAAAATTTAAACAAACATTTTCAGACAAAATGCTGAAATCCTTATTCAGAAAAAAGCTCCAAAATCAGGTTCTTAAAATCCACTCAGGTAGTTTAAACCCATTAATATCAATAAATAAAGTTTGAGTTCCTCCTGCTCTCAGAGCAGCACAAGTGACACTGCCAGCTCTGGGCTGTGAGTGCAAGGGCAGAAATCTCAGTGCAAGGAATCCCATAGAGCCTGAGGTGGCAGCTCTAAAGGCAATATTGAATCCCATGACACCTGTAATAAAACCCCAATATTGTATATAGAGGGGTCATAGTCACTTATTTAAGAAAAGACTGAATAAAAGTGCCATGAGAAAAACAGCTGCATTTTGCCTTTTATTTTCATTTTGAAACAGCGTTTTGAGGCTCATATTTTGGAGAATTTAGTTAAAAACCTTTGAGGTGAAGCAGCCAGCATCAACCAGTTCCCTCCACTGTGGTCCCCTCCTCCCAACATGGGGCAGATACTCCAAGGTAAAACTTGTTCTACTTATGTTAAACTGCTTATGCAAGTAGTTTTCCCTTTTGGTTTAAATGAATCCTTGCCACTTAAGTTCATGTTTATTTTTATAATAAGGACTCTCTGTCATTTATTGCTCCCAAAGGGACTCCGAATACCATGATGGTTATGAGTGAACCTGGGAATATACTTCTGAATTGCTTGTGATTTATCCTGGTTCTGATGCACATAATAATACAGCTTTTCCAAAGCCTCTTCAAGACTATTAATTATTAATTTCTGTACTCTGTGTTGCACCACGTGACAGTTGTTGTGGCTGTGGGTAGGAATTACTGCATTTGTGGTCCCTGGTAACAACAGCACTGTCATTGGGAATTTCACATTTAAGGCTAACTGCTGAATGGCTTTGGAAGAACTTTAACCTGTCCCCATCAAGGCGATATATGCCATTTAAAACAAGGCCCTTTGCAGGATCAGGATGCTGGGGAGTGCAGAGCTCAAAGGGGAAGGTGAGACCAACAGGAACTGCAAAGACACACGTGGAAGCAGAAGGGCAATTTGCTCTGCAATGTGCAATACACTTTCACCTTCCGAGTGGCCTCGGACTTTGCTGTATCTCTTAGTAAAGATCATACAAGAATAGATTGACCCTACACACAAGCAATTTTTCATTCGTCAGTGCCAGTTGCCAACAGCTCTAACCCCACCTCACTCCTTGAAGAAGCCAACAGATCCAAACAGGTAACAGTCTGAGGGTGTCCGTGTGCCCACCTGTGCTGGTGAGGTCTCCCGCAACACTGGACAAGCAGTGACACCACAGAGCCCTTGTCCTCCACAGCAGCACAGAGCTCTTGCTGGGGGAGTGTCTGCGTTGCTCCGTGTGCTAAAGTGGATCTGTGGCTCTGTCCCGCTCTGCCTCATGCAGCCTGCTTCCCTTGGGACAGTTGGAGATTTTCCCACCCTGGACATGCCCGGTGCACCCGTGCACCATGGATGCTGTGGAACTGGGTCCATGCACAGGACCTTCAGCAGTGACCAGAGGAGAACCTTCCCTCCCCCTTTCCTCCTCAGTTACTAAATCTGTTTAAACTAGGGGAGAGGGGTGAGGAAGTGAGACCTTTTGGAGAAGTCACATAGATGTTTGTTTTCCTTGGGGGTTTATATCAACACTGGTCTTGACATTTTGCCTCTTATTATGTGTGGCTCTTTAAAAGGTGAAATAATATTTTCTTTTGCTTGAGAAAAGGACAAAGTTCAGACAAGGCGCTCAACCCAAAATAATTTTCTTCTTTCCCAACAGTTTACACATCGTCTATGCTGCAGCTCTGCATAAAGCACCACTCTACAAACAGAAGGAGGCTGGCAGGGAGACCCAAGCTCCCCAGGTCCACTCAGCCCATCTGTCCCCAGCACCCTACACTGCCTGCTGCCCCTGCCTGCTCCACAGGCAGGGGACACACCCGAGCCCACCCGGGAATGCAGGTGACTGACTCCACCAGGTCTCGTATTCTCTGCCCATCAAACCTTCTGACACCTGGCAGAAGCCCACTGCCAGCACAGGCCAGTAAGGGCACCCACAGCGGGGAGGAGGCCCCAGCCCGAGCGGCATCGGCTGCGCACACTGCCAGCAGAGTCTCCTCTGCCTCTTTCAGCCGTGGCCTCCAGCTCCATGCCTGGCAGCAAAGCAGCAGCAGGGACAGGGAAGAATCAGGCATGAAGGAACTGCTCCTGAACAGGAGGCCCAGGATCAGGAGGAAGCCTTAGCTCATACTGATGTTTAATTAGGGTCGATCTAACTCCTGTGACTCTTACTGGGGTTTTAGTAGATTGCATCTTCTAAACTCACTGGAAATTCATCGGTGCTGATGCTTGGGGAAATAAAGCATTTTTAATTGGAAACGCTAGGGTTGATTCTTAGTAAAGTTGTGGTTAATTTTTAGATTAGATAGGGTTAGCCACTTCTACTGTCCTTTGCAGACAAATTTTATTTTGTGAAAGATGATGGAATTTGGGATTGATTACATTCAGTAGAAAGTAAATATAATACTTCAACTGTAACATACTAATTGCTAAATATACAGATCATGGGGGATAAGCACAGTAAGTCACTCTTTTGCAGAATTATCTCACCCCAATATTTAATTGTAACCTAATCTGCATCATGTGAAATCAAGTGAAAACAGACACAAATAATAATCTGCAAATTTCTGGTAATAAAATGGGACTTTTCTGTAATTCATGCATTTCAATTTCAGACAGGGTTTTTTCAGTGTTCTCTTTAGAAATGCATTTTATAGACAGAGAGTCTTCAAGCAATATAAGTCATAAAACATGTATCAACGAAAAGTTTGCAAATGTTTGATAGAGTCACGTAACTGTTTGTGATAAGAAATGAACACATTGCTCCTGAGGTGGGACGGAAGGGTTGCCCACAGTGATGGAACCTGCCCGGGTGGCTCTGAGGTACTGATGCAGTACCATTACCTCAAACCAGCTGTTCAAATGCTGTAGGACATGCCATGGACCTCTGACCCGCAGGTGAAGAGGGAATTAATGCAAATCACAATTCCCCGATTATTTGGAGGCGAAATGTGACACTGGAGTTAGTGCTCACCAATCAGGTTAACAAGTTAGCTGAAACTTTATCTTTCTGTACTTAAATTACTGGGAAATCATCTTGCTGCCCTGATAGCAGAGGTACTGATCATCCCTTGTTTCCCAAAGGGCTGCAGGGTCGGACACTGTCCATAACCAAGCACTGCAGCTGGGGCTGCCTCGGGCATGGTCCCTGCTGCCCTCACCCTCCGGCCCTGCCGCAGCTCGTGCTGCACCAGGGGCGACTTCTGCCTTGCACCCGTGGGAGCTGGAGCAAGTAGCAGCACATCTCTGTGCTTGAAGCCACCTAAGAGATCGCGTCTGTCAGACATTTACCTACAGACGACACAAGTAGCTTGCTGCTCCGTGAGGAGCTAACGAGAAGTCAGGAGCTCTCAGTGTCTCCAGCACCTCCCCACTGTCAGTGCAGGGTGCCATGCTCAAGAAGGGCAGGTGAAGCTGGGAGTGCTGTCCCAGAGTGTCTGACCCCAGGGGGTCAGAGCTGAGACACAGACCCCTGCCCACACCACCACCCTGGTGGGTGCAGCCATGCCCTCACACCACAGCAGCTGGGCAGGGCTGCACTGGCAAACCAGGACCACGGGTGCTCCCAGCATCCACAGAAACATCACTTTCCCCAAAAGCTGCTCAGGAGCTCAAGGGCTGGGTGATAGCAGTGATGGTGTTCCACTGGAAGGCTGATGCTTCTCTGAGTTTAACAGCTTATGATAAATGTGGTGCATGCTGTCAGGGCAAGATATATCCTTTTCTTTCATTCTACCGGCTGTCAAACATGTTTGATTTTTCTCAAGCTTTGAGTGTTGCAGGAATTTAGCCAATAAATACAACTGATTATGATTTTCACTTTAGTTTCAAGCATCTGCCATTCATAATGAAGCCTAATTAAAAATGTAAGAAGATTATTTTTAGTTTTAAAATGTGTCAGGGTCTTGCTGCAAAACATGGTGTGAGGCATGAGTAACCAACATTTTAAAAAATCAAGGTATATCAAGCTCCATAAAGCAAATGAGGTAATCCTCCTCAGAGTTCAGCCTTGGCTGTGATCTATCTGGTGTGCAGAGCATAGTGTCACAGCTGTGCTGCCTGTGGGACAGTCAGTTCTTCAGTTCTCACTGAACTTCTGTGCCTTTGTTGTGTCTTACTGGCAGAGTTACGAGTCAGTGACTCCCTGTCCTGTGAACAACTTCAGCCTAGGGTCAGAGCCTGCATATCCTTCGGTAAGCAATGGGGAACACGCAGGAGCAGCTCTCCAGGTGGTGGCAGGAGCAGACAGGACTACTGACATGCAGTTTATTCTCTCTCTCCCTCTCTCTCTCTCTCTCCATGAGGTTCAGTGGCTCTGTGTGTGGAGAGAGGTTGTTCTTCCTGCCCAGCTGGGGCTGTGGAGTCAGCTTTTCCATGGTATAACCCCTGCCAGCAGCACATGCACACACAGCCAGTGTCTTCCCAGTAGAAACCTTCCCTGAGCCCTGCTGGCACGTCCCCCAGTGACACTGAGGCCCACGGATGTGCCTCCAGCTCCATGTGCACAGGGTGAGTGTTCAAAAGGGCTTTTCCATGAAACTATACAGCAGGCAGGAAGCTGTGTCACTGAGCAGGGGCTCGCTCTGTTACTCTCCATCTGTGCCAGGAGCCAGCAGGCAATCCCATGGAGTGAGCAATCCCTTGAGAAGACTCAGAAGATGCTAGGACAAGATGGAGGGAGGTGACAGGGCTGCTAGCCTGATGCTGGTGGTGGCTGCTCTTGTGCCTGTCATCCTGTTAACTCCTGAGTGTTTAGTATATGGAGATGCAAACAATGAGGATCAGTGGTTTTAGGGATTCACTTGCTTTTACCCACATTACAAACCACCTCTAGTCTCTTGGAGGGTATTAACATTGACAGGAGTGAATTGTCTGATAATAAATTTATCGAGATACTAATGATCATCAGCTTCTCTGTGTACTACTTGGTAAAATCACTACAGGTTTTCCTATTAGTTGGAACTGCTACCCATTTAGGGCTTGCTTTGAAATTTTATCTTTCCATCTTGTTTTCTGTTTCCTCTTTTCTTTTTCTTTTTTTTTCTTTTTTTTTTCCAAGATCTCATCTGTTTGCCAGCATTCTCTGATCAGCATTTCTCATGTGTTTCCCATTAGGGCTATGATGTGTCTAGCCATTTTACTTCTCCTGCCCTTTTAAGTGGTGTCAGTCTTTATGCTTTGCTACTAGTTGCCTTTTATCTCTGCAGTCTCCAATTCTCAGCGCACATCATTACCTAACTCTCAAACTATCTTTTTCTTACTCGCTACGACAAATCTCAGAGGCCTGTGGCAAGCCCTTGCAGGATGTAGATAACAGTGCCTGACTAGCCGCCAGGAGAGGTGGCTTTCCATGAAAAAACAAAGTCCTTGCTTTTGTGGCCTCAGCCGTGGTTGTGGATGACTGTCAACAATCCGTGGAGCTCAGCACCATCTGAGCACAAGGTGCTCTGCCAAACTCGAGCAGAGTCTGTAGGACTCACCGTGCAGAACCCTGATCAATCTTGCCAGTATTTGCTGGTGGCTGCTGGGCCCAGGAAAGCAGCTGTGCCCCTCCACAAATGCCTGATTCTCTGCCCGGTTTCCCAGCTCTGGAGTGTGAAATCTGACCCATAGGTTCCCCAGCATCAGCAGCAACACCCCTGCCTGTCCACAGAGCCAGACCCAAGCACCCTCTACCCCACACATGTGCAGCTTGCCCAGCCAGCTGTGGACGGGGCCTCCTAGACGGGGATGTAGTTATGCCTCCCACACAACGGTGCTATCACTGCCATTCCCAGCTTCAGGAGACCTAAGAAACCTCCTTTGCAAGCATCTGGAACACCACAACCACCTGCCATCTCGCTGCCCTGTTGCCCATGCCCTTCTCAGAGACTTCCCAGGCTCAAGCTTTAGGATTCACAAACACTAAAGTGGTAACTGGAGTGAAGGCACAGAGCTGCTCTTTTTCTGGCTGAAAGAAAATCTACTCACTACTCCTTGACAAAAGCCAAAGCTTTCTATTTTTGTAAGAACAAGAGTAAGTGAAGCAGAAGGCAGCAGACAGTCTCTTTGCATGGCTGTCTTTAGTGGGCAAGTGCTCCAGGGTATGCAAAACCTCTGGCATTCCTCACAAAATGCCACGAGAAGGGCTGCACAGTGACACCAACAACACAAGAAATCACAAGACAGTCCTCATTTTTCAAGTGCAAAGTGAGTGATAACTGTTTAAGAATTCAGCCCTGTATGCTGAACCAGAAAGGTGTTCCAGCTCAGTTTTCCAGGGAGTATGAAAGGGATTTCCTGCAATGTGGTTCGTTCAACTCACTTTTCATAACCTAGTTTTCAACAACATCATCCAAAAGCCATTAGTTTCATTGTATGTATCATGCAGGGTTATTCAGTAGATCAGGAAAAAAATTTAAATGGACAAGTGCTTTAAATTCCAAGATGGTGGAGGTGGTTAATAAAAAAATACTAGAAAACATTGGTAACCTTATTTTGGGCTTGAAGTGGGTTCTGTAACTGATGGCAAATGGGTAGAAACACTGAGACCTGTCAGAAGTGGTAGGTTCAAAATGCATTCAGAAAATCAAGCTGCTCCCCAGAGCTCAGCACACGTTTCCCAGACGCTATGCACCTTTAAAACTATTTATTTCCTTTTGAATATTTGCACTGTGGGTGCAATTAATTATATAATGCAAATACCCTATATGTGTGACAGAGAGAAACTTCAAAACACTGTATTTCTTGTCACAACCTGAAAGGTGTGAGAACCATGATGGGCTGCCTCCAGGTACACCGTAACGGACCTGGGGAGAGACTGAACCTGCCTCTGCACTTCTGTGCCTTGGGCTGCACAGACACCAGGAAGGAACAGGAGACTGTCCCGAGCTTGGGGTGCCTTAGCCATAACCCGTAACCCACCTCTCCACTGCTTGGAGCACTCACCTTGCACCCAGACTGCTTAATGGGTCCCACAACCTATGGAGAACCAAGCAAAAGGCTTCTTGCAGCTGAGCGCCTGCAGCACTTGCTGGCCATTGATGTCACCCAAAACCTGGCAAATGGCCTGAGCAACAGCTTAACAACCTGCTGCCACAGCCACAGCTTCACAGGCAGGCGCAGCACAGGGGCACTGCACCCAGAGCACAAATACAGTGCTCAGAGCGCAGTCCTGGGGTCTTTCAGCACCCAGGGACTCCTGGGGTCACAGCTCGTGCTGCTGCCTCCCAGCCCCTCCCCAGTCACCCAGCACCTGTGCACAGGCAGAGCAGGGCAGCGATGCAGCCACACGTGTGCACCCAGTCCCACCACAGGCATGAAGGACTGTGATCAGAAATCCTGCCATGTCAGCGAGACAGCTCAGAAGGACAGGAACAGCACAATGGGGAGAAAACACAAGAAGGATTTAACAGGGAGATGAGGAGGATTTAATTATTTTATACATTAGAGGCTACTTATTGAGATGTCTGCTGAAAGATCAGTGCTGTAATGCATTCATGTATACAGCATGCGAGAAGGGTGAGTCTGGTTTGTATAAACATTCCCCAACATCACCACGTCTTATCTGATTCCTTTGACTTGGAGATCAGGCAGGAAATCTAATGGGAGCTTTCCAAGATGCTTGATACTTCTTAATTATTCTGGGTTGGAAGCATGTCAACAGCCAGATCAGAGATGCTATAGTATCTATTAATTCCTGGCCAAGATCAGACTGTTCCTCTGTTCCTGAAGCTCAGGTCACAGGAGAAGGTAGGAAGGCAATTAAGAAGTAGGGAAAAGCTACTTGGTGCAGCAGGCAGTAACAGGGAAGAGGCAAATCACTGAGGGCATGACTGTCAGCCAGGACAGCATGGCTGCCTCTCCTTCTTCCCACACTGCTTGGGACAGCACAGGACCAGGGGCATGCCTGTGGTGGGGGTGGGAGCCTTGAAAAAGAGCCTCCTGCCATGCACAAGCCTGCAGGATGTTCCCAGGCCTCAGAGGCGATTCCCTTCTGAGGTGTGAAAGAAAGTTTGTCTTCCTGTGCCCACCGTTCGCTTTACCATATCACAGAGCGGGAAGCATCTGTAACTGGTTTGGTTAATGCTGCTCCAGCTCAGCTGAACTGGGCCCTTCGGCCACCTAAGACCTTGATAGAATCCAGCCATGAGACTCGAGAGAGACAAAATGAACGAGGTTACAGGGAGTAACGGGAATTAGAAGGAGCAAATCCCCCAAGTTTTTCTGCCTTGGACACCCTGCTGATGCAGCCACAGATGCTGCTCTGCAGCTCACATGTGGGCAAGAGGATGAGGTGGCTGTGTGAGCCCCAGAACAGGTTGCCTGCTCTGTGTTTCATTACACTGATCGTCCTATGAGACTGCTTCAGATGGCATGACTTGTAGCTACTGGAAATTCCAGCTTTTTTTCTCTTTCCTCAGTATCTTCCCCCATGTGCATAGTTTGCATGCCAGGGGATGAGTTGCTCTGCCCAGATGCTTTCCTGATGGTTTGGCTCCTGGACATGAAAAGATTGAACACCCTGTGCCAATACACCATGAAATCCAAAGAACAGGCTGCTGCAGGAGCAGGTGATGCTTTGGACTTTGGTCTGTAAAATATACATGTGTGTATGTTTTGCTCTGGTGTAGCACATCTAGTGTGCTTTCCTTTCCAGCAAGGAATGATGGAAGAATCTGTAGGATACCTTTGTTCCCTGCAGTGCTGTACACAAACCATGATGCAGCAGCACATAAGTTGGAAACTGATTTTACACACTATCAAAATAGCAGACATGTTTTGTATCCAGGAAAGAAACATTTTAGCCTGTTATGGTGGGCCAGATCTCTGCTCTCTGGTCGTTTGAGTCCTGGGGGCATTGGGAAATGTTTGAAATCTGATCATACAGTCAAGTTGTGAGAAGTGCTGTGATAGGATGAATGGGAGATAGCTGTGCTGTTGAGGGTTGTGTGGTTTGTGGAGTAAACATATATTAGAAGTCAAACTTTGCTTATTTTAACAATACTAGAAACCTATTGGAAAAAAAGTGTTATTAAGTAGTTGAGATAGGCAGAATTTGGCCTGAAATCTGGATTTCACATCAGAGGCTTTTAAAATTGAAGGCACAGATAGAGTAACAGACCTACCCCAGTGCCATGGCACCCACTGGGTGGCTCATCTGCGAGGCAGTGCAGTGACTGCCTTGTGCCCCACATCCTGAGCTGTGCAAGGACGAGTCTGAAGGGTGCGTAACCCCAACAGCCCATCCTCCAGCCACGGAGGGTGGGCACCATCACCTCAGAAAGTTTCCTTTAAACTGAGTGCATGGGAGTAAAAATAGGCAAGATTACCTAGGTGCAGCCAGTGCCCTAAGTAGCATCCCAACATGCTTCAAACTGAGCCTAAACTAACATGGGATCATACATGTGTTTTGAATGTTTTTGGCATTTCTTTAGTGTGATCACAGTCTTTGTACTGCTAAACCGCAGCTTCCTTCTCTGAGGAAAATAGGAATATCAGAGATTCCTCTGACTGAACACAAGCAGGAAAAAAGGGAGAGGTGTTTCATGTCCTGCTGGTTTGGAGCGGAGATGCTCGAACACCCAGGAAAGGGCAGTTTGAGCCTCGGCTCTGGCAGCTGCAGGCTGCTCCTCCATGAGGCCGAAGGCTTCCCTAAACACTGCCACTCCCAGCTCGCTCCAGCCGCCCAGCTGAACTCTAGGCAGACACACAGCTGCAAGAGCAGGTGCTCTCCTGCCCCACGCAGGGCCATTCTGCACCCCAGGTGTCATCAGGGCAGCTGTTGTGAGCCAGGGCACACGGAGCACTGGAAACCATCCTGTCTTAGCAGGATGTGGGGGTTTTTGAAACTATTTCAGTTGGGTTCAAACATGAACAAGGAAGCCATGAAATTCAGATGTTAAAATCTGACACAGGAATTGTCAGGGTACAGAAAACTACCTCAGCCTCTCCATTTTCATGTGTTTTATCCTCAGAAAAGCTGATTTGGGCAATTGAGCTTGCCCTTTCACTGCTACTCATTTCTGCACTGATCTGCACAAGGAACACTTGCATGAAGGTGAACCTGCACCTTGTCTGAACTGGACACCTCCCAGAAGGCAGTGCTTGCCCTGGCTTTGCTTATTTGCAGAAACACTGAAATACTTTTTCCTAAAAATGAACACTTCATTCCAGTTTTGTCTTATTTCAGCATACTTGGTGTTCTCTGTCACCTAGCTCTGCCTGACAGGTAGAAGTTGTCAAAACTTTGGTTGGCTAGTTTCTTTTTCTTTAAGACATTGTATCATTTTACGCTAGTTACTGAAAGGAAACATTCAGACTTCAACAAAACATTACTGAAATCACCAATTCACATTTCTCAAAATGCTGCGGTCATGTAATTTTTGCATTTTCATGCATCCAGTCTCACTTTGAGTTCTCCCTTTCCACCCTGGTAAAATAGCCGTAAATAGGAGAAAATAGAAGAAAGAGTAGTTGCTATTTCTCTGATTTTTAAAAGCAAACAACCAACAGAATATTATTTTTTTTCACCACGCAGTTTTCCATGTGAAAAGAGGAAAGACATGAGACAGAGTTCTTCCTTTTTCTAAGTTTCTCTTCTCTTTCTTCCCAGAGCCCCCTGACCTGGGGAAGGATCTCTCTGCACAAGGATGCAGGGGCAGTTGCCTCTGAGAAAAGAGAAGGAGTGTCAGCAGCCAGACAAGGGGACTAGGCACCTGTCCTGCTGAGAATGCTTTGTTACCCAAGAAAGCAGCTTTTGTACAAGACATCACCTTGTCTTTTACTCTAGTAGTTAAAAATCACACCTATGAAATTTTATATCAGATGGATTAAGAGGAATTCACTTCAGTAAAACTTGATTAGAGAAAATCTTGCAGTGTTATGGTGTTTAGGTGTGAATTTCCCATTCTCTTGGTGACTTTTTTCTTGTTCATGACCAGAGCTCAGGTCTGCACTGAGCTGGCACAGGACAGTGAAGAAATAAATCACCAGTCTAGTGCAACTGGGTGCAGAAGCCAACCTGGGGCAGCTCGAGCCAGCAGAGAACATCACAGGTCCTCCAGGAGCCTAATCCTCAAATCTGGTTCTCAATCTGCCTCATTCAAAAGAGTCCCAAACACGGCAATCAAGGGCCCTCACAATCAGTTTTGTGCACCAAGTTAAGAAAACTCAAAAATTGCAAAGATGCATCAGGTGAAATCAGTGAATTTTGCCTGGTTCTCATCCAAAACCTCACAGTCCCTTGGGCCATACCAAACCTCACACAGGTTCACCAAGAGCTCACCTGGTTTCCAGTTTCATTGGTAATGTTCTGCATAGCTTTACAGGAATCCCAATTAAATCCAGAGGGAATCCCTTGTGAAGCCCTAGGTATACTACTTCTATATTTTGCCTTTTTTATGCCTATACCTAAACCACTGCCAAATTGAGGCATCTGTGAGTATTGGAAACACTTCAATTATTTAAGGGTACACACACAGTGGAGAGTCAATTAAAATCACTGATGTGGGGGTTTTTTTGGTGCCGTGTTTCCATTTGGAAGCAATTCAGCCCAAATTCTAGCAAATCCTTTCAGAGCATATTGAACTGATTTAAGGAGTTTGCATCCAAAAAATTTGAAATTTAAACAATGAAAAAAAGAGGTTAAAAGGTGCATTAAGGGTTGTTTATAAATCATGCCCTCAAATGTTAAGCAAACACGCTGCCTTCCTTGTTGGCAGGAGGGGAGAAGAGGGCCAGCACGGATGCGGGCAGGGACCAGGTGAGAGTTCCCTGGTGCCGTGGCAAAGTGGCCCAGGCCAGAGCTGCCGGTGTGGAGGGAGGGTGAGGAGCTGTGACCTCAGCACGGGGTGAGCCCGTGCCAGGCAGCCACGCTGCATCAGAGGGGCCAGACCCCGCCGTGGTCTGTCACCACGTCCCCCTCCCCGAGAGCCCCGCTGCGCCCTCAACCTGCTGGGACCCATTTGCAAGGGATACTTCTTTACAAACAAAACACTTCTGCTATTCCTTAACATTTCATTTCCAGACTAGCTGCAAGCCAGCTTCACAGAGACCAAGCCTGGACCCAAGGGGTAACATCAGCACACCTGAACGGCACTTTGTTCCTTGCGTGCACTAAGGAGAAATTAAAGGGATCTGCTTTCATCTGTCTGAAAACAACAATTTCCTATGAAACATCTTTAGCCCTGAGGGTGCTGTGTGTGTCTCTGCCCCTCCCCATCAATATTCTTTTGCCTGCACAAATGGAAAAAATTGGGGCAGCCTCTAGGCAAGTAATACTTCTCCAAAGGTTTCTCTCAAAATAAAACAAAAACCAAAACCATAAAAAATCCCAAGTGACTGCTGCAGACTGTATGCAAAATCCATACACTTCCCAGAATTGCTTCAAATTCAAAATTCCCTGGGGAAATGGGCCTTGTTTTATAACAAGTACAGGAGCCTCCAAAGGGGCAGAGGCACAGAAAGGAGCTGGTGTGGAGGGAATTCACCCACAGGCTGTGATGGGGAAGAGAAAAGCCATAACAGACCTACTTTAGAGCACACAGGGAGCAATGCCTGTGCCCATGCTCATGCCTCTTCTCCTCCACACAGGCAGCATCTCTGCAGCTCCCAGAGCTGTGCCAGCTCGTGGAGAGAGGGTCTGGGCAGGCTTGGGGGCATTGTCCACTCTGAGGGCCAGAGACCTGCTGCTGCAGGAGAGGCAGATGTCAGGAGACGTCTTGCTCTTTGGAAACAGCAAGCACCCCAGTCCCACAGCTGTCCCAGCACTCTTGCATACCAGCACAGACCTTTGTGCTGCTGGCATAGCTGAGAATTAGGATCCAAGATGATCTCTTCGTACTCCCAAAATGCTATGCACCAAAATTAGAGGCAGCTTGGGAAATGTGCCTGTGGTTAAGTAACTCTTTCCCCTGGTGAGCCCAGCTCAGCCTCCCCCTCCCACCTGTGCCTCTCTGCACACACAGGTTGCTCACACGTGCCTGGCTGCCGTGGGGTTCCTGCTGACCTGTTTGCGTTTGTACATCCGTCAGAGCTGCATAGCCACCTTTCCAGAAAAAGGCACCTGAGTCTGACTTGATGCCTGCTTGTGGGTTCAGTTCTGTCTCTGTTTCACTGCACACAAGGACTGGTGCACTGGGAATCCCCCCTCCATTGGGAAGAGGATCCGCATTCCCTGTGACATTTTTGAGTACATACCTGCACGATTGCACTGCCATCAGGACAGGGCCTGAGTCTAATCTCACAACAGCATAAATGTTGCTGAAGAAAACGGAATCAAACTGCTGTTTGAGAAGTATCTGTGCTGTATCCATATGGACCTTCCTCAAGGATGCCCTGAACAGACATAAGGTGCACACAGTGGCTGTAGCTTTCCCACATGGTTTCTTTGCTCCCATTTTCTCCTGTCCCTTATCTTTCCCTTGCCTTTCTCTCTATTTATCAGCAAAAGATGCAGGGACATTTCTCCCCCAAACCAGCAAAACAGCAATTTGCAAGCCATGCAGACAACAGAGTAGAGAGCTACAGGCATGTGTGTCCTACCAGCACAGCCTCAGAGCCCCAGAGGTCTTGGCAGTGGGATGTTCTGCATTGGGAAGTCACAAACTGGCCTGACTGGGCCAGCTGGAACCAGAATTTAACACACATAAAACTGAGTTCCCCATGGTTTCAGTACCTCAGGTGAGTGTTTACCTTTGCAGGTCAGGCTAACAGGCCAGGGCCAGACACTTACTAGCAGCAGCAGTGTCAAACTAAGGATCAAACCACTGAATATTCTGCAAGGGAACTCATTTTGTGATGAATTTCCAGGGAAAAATCTGCACTGTCGGAACGTGAGATGCCTCAGCCACGTCCCAAAGCCCTGTGCTCTGGCCTGACAACAGAGCAGAGCCTGCGTTGTCCCCGGTGCTGGGAATGCTTCTGCCCAGGGGCCGGGGCCATCCCTGCTGTGTGAGAGCAGCCTGTGCTGTGTGTCCCTGCTCTAACCCGTCACAGACCCCGGCACTCGGCTCTTTAATCTGCTGCCTCACTCCTCACTGTTATTTACAACTGCTTAAAGCACCTCTTGAGCCTTGCCTGTAAAAGGCCTGGGTGCTTTTTGATCATGCCATGAATCTTTTCCTCGCAGACTTCTCCTGGACCTACACAGTTTTCCTGAAGAGTCGCACACACTCCTGTTCCTTTCAGAGGAGGAATGAGGATTACAGAGCTATAAAAGCGGAAGGAGGCTGCTTGGCAGAGCATTCCTTGAGATTTGCCAGCCTAAGCACACAGATGTTTCTCAGATGGGTGAATTTGGAGATGAAGATCTACGTGGCATCTGTCAAAGGGCTGGTGTTTCTGATCTGTGACAAACACTGTGCAGGATCCTGCCTGTTCTGCCAGGCGAAGGCTGCACACAGCAGATCTACCCATCACTGATGCTAATCCCCAGTAATTTATGAACTTTCTTGCGCACACTCGTTTGTACCTCATAATTCTCTTGTCCATAATGAAAAATTATCTTTGGTTGCAGTTGTCCTTCCAGAGCCAAGGAGAACTGCAACTGCACCCAAATGCTTTTTGGACGAAGGACCACCCCTTAACTACATGTTTGCCCAGCAGCCCTCAGATGTAGCAGCAAACCCTGTGGACAGAGCTGTTTCTGTAGATGCAAGAGTTCTCTTTTCAATTGTTTTCTTTCAGGGGCTGATGGAAGCAGCAGTAAGCAGCTGCTCTATCTGACACCAGCAGGGGCAGGATGCTGGCAGCATGCCCACGTGCAGCTGCTGCAGAAGAGGGAGCTTTTTGGTCTCCAACCAATCCCAAAACTCATTCCTCACAATGGCCTGTGCCTCGCAGAGAGCAGGACTTTTACCTCAATTCACACTTGAGGCTCACACCCAACCCTGCTCAGGGCTACCCAGGCACTCATGACCTGGTCAAGAGTACAGCTGCAAAGACCTGTGCTGGACCTTCATTCCAGCACTGCCAAGAGGTCACAGAATGGTTTAGGTTAGAAAAGCCCTCTAAGACCATTGAGCCCAATCACTCCCCAGCACTGCCAAGGCCACCACTAACCCATGTCCCCAGGGGCCACATCCACAGGGCTTCTAAATCCCTTCAGGGATGGGGACTCCACCACTGCCCCGGGCAGCCTGCACCTGATGACACACCTCTTCTGTGAAGACATTTTTCCCATTATCTAATCCAAGTGACCCCTGGAAGGTCCTGCAAACCGACCTGCCTGCTTGTTGTGATGTGCAAGGGGCTCTCAGCCGTGCCCAGAGCTGGCCTGCGAGGTGTGGAGGACAGCTGCACCCAGGGGGCTTGGCCTCTCGCACTCGCCCCTGAGGCACGGGAGCTTCCTACTCTGAGCGGGGGCAAGCCCTAGCTGGGGACACAGGAGATGAAAAGGGTGTGCAAACATCCAAATGCATCCTCCATTGTGAATCCCAAACCATAATTCTTCACTTTGGAGCATGTAATAAAAATCCAACTGCAAAGTGCTTACAGTTGGTGTAGTATTCTGTAAATCACAAAAGAAAGAGAAAAGAACTAGGCTAGGTTTCTGAGGACTTATGAGTAATGGATTGTCTGCCTCAGTTCAAACCCATGCCAAAAATCTATTTAACTAATGCATTAACTCTTTCACTGCTCCTGCAGATAAAAGCATTGGGGTCACAAAATGTTACAATTTCAACATCCTTCTCCAATTCATCCAGAAATATTGTAGGTGCTTACAGGACCCAGCTCCCCTTTCTGCAGAGTGAGATTTTACATTCAAAGCTGCTGAGAGTGTTAATTGTTTGTTAGGGTGTTGCAGAAGACACAGGGAATCCATGTGCCTATGTAACAAGATTTGCCAGAAGACATCAAATGAAGGACATGATAAAGGGATAGGGATTACTGATAATTTCTCATAACTCACAGCCTGCAACATGGAATTCTTGCACAGAAGCTAAAAAAATAATAATCTATGATCACCATTCAATGCTTTTTGCTCAAACAGTGCTGTCATAGGACTCCTTGGGCTCCTGTGGTACCCTCCAAGTTGTCTTTACATCTGAGTTAAACACCCACAAGTGAGAGAATACCAGTATCCTAAGTCCTGCCCACTGTCCCACAGCCTGCTGGGCCAAGTTACCAACGGGATCCCCCACAATGGCCAGAGCAGAACTCAGCTCGAGGGCCTGGTGCATGCTCCCGGCTGCAGCAGGACAAAGAGCACTTCATTATTGCCTCAACACTGTTTCTTTGCTCCACTGCTCACCCAGACCCATGTCACAGCAGCTCCCCACAATCTCACCTCCACCTGTCAGAGGACAGGGGTGTTCAGCACAGAAAGGGCTGCATTTGCCACCCTGCACGGGGAGCACAGCTGGTTTTGGCACAAGATTGGTAACACAGAAGCTCTGCAGAGACAGCCAAGTGACATGAAGCACATTACATACACTCAGCTACCTCACACTTCTCCTTGGGGTTGCTGTGGCCTTGCTGTTTCCTACTCCACCTTGGTACACTGACCTCTGTGGTCAGGGCCCCCCAGAACTCCATCCACTTGCCATGGAGAGAGTGGTACTGGGCGTAAGCAAGCGAGAGGCTCAGGAAAATGATAACTTCAGCAGCAGGACAGCAGATGAGTGCTTTCTGAGGTGACCTTATCTGCCTGCTTATGTCTGACTGCTGGAAACCTTGTCAGACTCCCAGAGCCCCTGAACGCTGGTGCTCTGCCCTGGAGAATTTGCCTGTTCCCTCCTTGGAGCAGCCATGCAAACAAAGGCAGTCAGGCAGGCCCACTGCCAGGCAGCACACCAGACAACATGTCTGACCTCAGGAATATTCCTTAATGAGTATATGACTGTCTGCAGAAATCTTATTGAAGCACTGAATATCATTCATAAATTTTTTTTTTAAGGCAAAAATACATCTGTGAGCCCACCAAGCCTCGAGCTGTGTCCATTCACACCACTTCTCCAGCAGCAAGCCTGGGCAGTGGGCAGACACCTTCCTCCTGCCTCTCACCCTGCAGCTGTTCCAACATGCTAAATATTGAAATAGTCTAATGGCAACAGTAAATAACATTTTGATCTCACACACTCTTTAATCTGGGGACATTTACATTTTACAACAAACATTTACAAAGCGAATTTAGCGAGAAATAGACCATCCACTGCCAACCCTGCTACAGTGTTTACTTTTTATATCTACCTCTGACATGCTAGAGTTTATCTTGTGAGTGTAACAATGGACTACAGCTGGACCGCACAGGACATCTGCTGCTGAAAGGGAAGGATGCTCACACCCAGAAGAGTGGGTGACACAGCCCCAGAAGGTGTTCATGTCGCAGAGGACATTTGCTGTCCCTCTGCAGCTGCAGAGAGAGCTGCACCAGGTGGAGGACAGGGGGGTTTTGATGGGAATTCAAGTCGAGTGTCAAGTCGAGTGTCTATCCGTAGTGCTAATTGTAAAATAATTTCTAGTTCTGAAGAGCACTGATGCTGCTGTTGTACAGACAGGTGCAGAGGCAGCGGCTCACGCTGTCACCCAGGGCCAGACCACAACGGCATGGTAACTGCACACCTCCCACGTGTACCCTCCAGCTGACAGCGCCTCCGTCCTGGCACAACGCACAGCGGTTCTGAAAGGGACCAGAACTATCCAGGCTCTCTCCCATTGCCAGAAAGAGCTATCCCAGCACGGGGGTGAACTCGTTCGCCGGGCCGGGTGCCACGCTCCGCTCGCCGCTCGGCACCAGCGCAGCGCAGCGCGCTGCTCCGCCCCGCACGTGTCCCGGCGCGGCCGCCAGGGGGCAGAGCGGAGCCCCGGGCGGCCCCGCTCCGCGGGACGGGACGGGACGGGGACCCCAGACCCACCCCGCTCCTCGGGATGGGACAGGATAAGACACAACACCCCTGACACCCCGCTCCCCACGCGGACGGGCCAGCATATTGCACTGACCGGGCAGAACCTGCCTTACAGCATCTCTCACAACCAGGTGCTGTAGAAAGCAATCAATAGGCAACAGAGACTATTATTATTATTATTACAGTGTTAGATGCACGCGTGTCACTTTACAGATCACGAAAAGGAAACATCTTGGCATGGCAGTTTGCAAGTGTAGAGTCTGCAGTGAGAATTCCTACAGCTGGTGTAGGAGAAGTGGAAGCGTGTTATACTTTCAGCATCACTGCCATCCCACTAAAGGTGTGCTACTTATCTCTAGGTACAGGTACACAAATGTTCTAAGCTATTATTTCCTGCAAAGCCATCTGTTAGCAAGCACCTAGAAACACTTGTCCCTGTGATCGCTGGAGGTCAGTGGCACCATGATCCTCAGGTCTGGGCAGGATCACAGTGGCCTGCTCAGGACTGGGGCTGGTCCGGTATCTCATTATGGTCAAAGCCACTCCCACGGTTTGTACAAGGTTATCAGAGGTGATATTTCAGACTGGAAGCCAACAGCTAACACAGGACTCCCAGGAACATCAGACATTGGTACCCAAAATAATAAAATATTCCAAAATAAACCCTGCAAGTGTCAGGAGCTGCTGGTGCAGAGTCTGACCCAGCCTGGCCACTCCTATCCCAGTGACACATTTGTCATTCTGATTTGTTGTGATGTTCATTAGTACCTGGGGAATTCATTATTTAACACATACAGGTCACCTCCACTGCAGCTACTGAAGGAAACAGGCACTTTTGTACAGTTACACATTTTACAGCTGTAATGACATCAACAAGAGGCATTTTTGGATCCAATTTAAAACTAAAAAGTCCAGGCAAACTTAGATGCTGCAGTTGTGAGGAACTGCCACAAATACCCTTGGCAGAGCTGGATATTAAAACCTGTGAGCTTGTTTGGTCAGAATCAAGTCATAAACCACAATGTTCAATCACATTGGAATGCGAGGGCTGCAGCTAGGCAGCAATGCCTTGGAGCTGCCATGCCCTTTCCAACAGCTGCTGCACACAAACCTTCAGCAAAAAGTCTGAAGAAAAAGTAAATTCTGATGCAGAGGAAACACAAAACAATATCGCAAAGGGCAGCAATGACCAAAAACCAATCATCATGACACTTCAGCATGTATGACCGAAGAACAAGGGACCTGTTGCTGAGAGGCAAAGGGCAGCTGGGCTAAATTAGCCAAGCAAGTTTGAGTCTGGATAGTGTCATTAGGAGAAAAGCAGAACTATGCCATAAACTCTAATGAATGCATTAATGGATGGCTTGTGCCTCTCAAAAGGGGAAAAAACGGTTTAAATAAAGTTATTAACACAGCCCACCTGTGTTTGGCTCTTGGACTATGTTGCTTAAATAGGCCATTAACTCTTGGAGTAACTAATCTTGAAAGTGAATATGGCCTTTCTGAAGTAGACATTTAACTACATTCATATAATTCAATTAGTAGGAGCATTCTCAGTCCAAAGCCAGTGTTCCTGCTTTCATCTCTAGTAATGGTAAAGAGCAAAATTCGTTAATATGGTGTTAAAAAAGAACGGTAAGCAAAAATAACTTGCTGGGACTGAACCTTAAAATATATCATGCAATTTCACTGATATGACTTAACATTATTATAACACAGAATTTTAATGTTGCATTTAATTCTAAAATCAGCATTACAAGAGTGAGCTGAGTTTCAGGGCCCTGCCTTAAACTCACAGGGGAAAAACACTCATTAAAAAAAAAGTTACTGACCTAAAGTTTCTCTTTTGAGCACCAGAGCTCACATCAGTGGACAGACAATGCCTTCTGCTTGGGTTTTGGGAGGGGTAGCAGGAGAGGAAAGGGAGGGGATGCAGAAGAAAAAAACCCAAATAGTGGCCTGAATAAGTTCATCCAGTTAACAAATAGTTAAAGCAAATTCATTAGGAAACAGGAATTTTATAGATTTAGTTAAAGATTTCTTCCTATTTATGTCACTGAGAAATGATAAAATTCCTTTTATCACTCTACAACTTGTTAATGTTTTACCCCAGGACCACTTCATCTGTAATAAACATCTTAACAAAATATGCATCCCTAGGGAGGAACCGTTAATTTCCTTAAGGCCTCACACATGTAATAGGGTTTTATTGCATGCAGGTGCTTTGTGAAATTGCATCGACTTGTAATAAATGTCCAGTAAAGAGCAGGTAGCACCTAAAAGGGGGAAGTGTTTGTGCACCTGTCTGAGGAGAGGCTGAGCACACCCTAATCCTCCACGGGCTTCTTCGACGGCACCCGGACACGGCGCCGAGCCTCCCATCTAGGGCACCGCTGCCTCTAAGCACAGCAAGGTAAATGCTTGCATTTTAGTTGTGTTTAACCAGTAAATGTGAGGTGAATCTAACATATATTCAAATAGATTTATTGCTGCTTTGACTAAAACTGCAGCATAAATTGCAATGAATTAAATGCATGCTAAAGGACAGGGAATAGAGCATGGCATCTCCTTTTCCTCTGTAGGGAGTAATCAGGGTAAGGTGCTTCATGGAATTAATATATGTTATTAATCTGTTTAGAATTAAGTAAAAACAAAGTTTAACTTAATTCTTAATAACATACCTTAGATTTTTCAATGAGGATAGCTGTGCCTTAATTGTTTAGCTTTGAAAATTATTTTTTGAAACCCATCTGAACAGAGCTGTATCTATGATTTCCCAGGGATGCTGATTGCAGAGGACTATTTTGCTCATCACAGTAATTAAGATGAGTGAAACCTCCGCGCACAGCAGCAGCCTCGTGTGTGCTGCAGATGTTTGTTGTTTTAGTTGTTTTTGCCAATTCCCCGTGTTCACTCAGGGGCTGGGAGTTCATGTTCTGTGTCACTATTTATGGAGATACAACAGAGTTTGTGTCTCTGGGGAATTTCTGAGTTTAATTTAAAAATCCAGAATTTACACAAGTTCTTCAGTAAAATCTTTCTGTATTTTCTTCCTCTCACATAACCCCTCTCCTTCTTTTTCCCTGTCTAAACACAGTTTTCCAGTAAAGGGGTATCAAGGCAAAATTGCAGCCAGAAGCCAAATAAATGGTTCTGAATATCTCGAGCAGCTCAGATTAGAAATCTCCCAGATGAGATTGGAACAAATTGGTCTGAAACCCCTCAGTGTCTCTTTTGCAGGCACCAGGGGCAGCCGCCAAGGGCAGCACCACGTCCCCTCAATGAGCCCCTGGTTGAAACACTGGGCAAACTGTCTCAAAAGCTCTTGTGACACCTGAAAGTCCAAGTTTAGTTAAAATTTTTACCTAAGTACATAGGAGACCTCTTGATCTTTAGCAAGCTTATCACTAAAACACCCAAGATGCTTTTCCATTTCAAATTTGGACATTTAAAAATATTGTAACCTTATGCAGAATTAAGAACTTAAATGTTTTACCCAGACAGAAAGATATGCAGTCATAGTCCAGAGCATCACTTGAAATATTTATTATTGTCTGTTATAATCTGAGACATATTTTAGTGCATGTTTAATTAAAAATAAAACCCAAACCACCTTTTCACCAACACCTTTCTGAGCTGGGTACATAATGTAAAAAACTCAGCTGTGATGTTATTGAAGTCAGGTATTACAATAAATTTATACTGAAATGAATACTGACTTCTTGTGGGGGCTAGGGGGGTGAGCAATGTACTGATTACTGAGGAAGAAAGTCATTCCTATCAAAGTGTGTGAAAGAGACAAATTTAGAACCCCATGTGGATAAATAATAAATACTAGGGGGAAAAAATGAACTAAAAACAATTTAAGAGCAAAGACTGAAATGATGAATTCCAAGGAAAATCTCCCCGAATTTAAAAAGCAGAGGAAAAAACCCCACAATAAGTAACCTCACACCTGAGCTAAGATGGCAAAGAAATAAATAGCCCTGCAGAAGTCAGGAAAGCATTTAAGGACATCAGTCACCCGTGCGCAGCCCCATTAGGCTCGGAGGGGCTGCGCACAGCCGGGCCCTGCCGAGCCGAGCCCCGGGCTCTGACCCCGCCGGAACACCGCAGCCGGGAGGCTGATGGATGGCACACGGCGTCCACGGGGGCTCATTAGGAATATTTCAGTGGGCTGGGGAACGGCAGGGTCCCAGTGAGCAGCCGGGGAAGGCTGTGGGATGCCAAGGGGCTTTGAGGTCTCCTGCAGCAAGGAATGCTGGTGACAGCGCCGTGGAAAGGAGCACAAGGGCTGTTCCCTCTGCACCCTGACATGGGGGGCACGGTTCCATCCTGCCTGGGCAGGGTTGTCCTTCCCAGGCTGAGGGAGGGAGAGCCAACAAGAGGTGGCTTTGCGGTCTTTTAGCCAGGGAAGTCCACCAGCAGTGGGAAAGGGCAGCCAGGATGTACATCCCTCTGGGAGAGGATGGGTGGTGGGGGCTGTGTGGTGCAGCAGGAGCTGCTGGGAGGACGCTGCTGGTCCCAGCCTGTGTGGGCGAGAGGTGAGATTGGCTCCCAGGACTGCAGTCATGATCAGCAGGTGCTCATTCTGGGCACAACGAGGCACTGACGTGGACAGGGACCCCTGTCCCCCTCGGCCTGGGGATGGAAGACAGCACGGTGAGCAGCAGAGCTCCCTGCCCTCCTCTTCCTCACAGGCTTTGAGGAGGCCGTGCTCAGCCTGAGCCACGTCCTGTGCTGAGACCTGGCGCAGCGTGTTGCACCACAAACAGGCCAGTAGGATTTCATAAAAGGAAAAAAGCTGATACTTGTCAGCAGGCAGCATATGAGCAACTTTTCCCCCAAAACAGTCATAGGAGTATTTCCTTTCACTAGAGCAGCTCCTGGAGGCATCCCCAGGCTGTGCCATTCCTGGGGCATGGGGTGAGCAAGCACCACATGTGACATGGCATGGGCCACCAGAGCTGTCCCACAGGAAAACCCCCTCCTGGATGGAGTCCCGGTGAGAGCAGGGCAGTGGATACCTGGAGTGGCTCTCCAGGAGCAGCATGTGACACAGGCAGGGGAGCACCACACTCCTGGAAAACCCTGGCTGAGGTTCGAGTTTATGTGGGTGGAAACAAGGAACTGCCACCACGAGCAATTTCTAAGATCCCTATTGGGAAAGATCCCCATTCCTGCTGGGTCAAGCCAACTTTCTTTTCCACCCACCCAAGGTTCTGTACAAAGCCACTGGCACCAGAAGAGGTTGTAGCAGTCCTGGAGCAAAGCAGTGCTGCAGCCCTACCCTGGGTCTGTGGGGAGAAGGGCAGAGGCAAAAAGAGTCGTGCAGGACAGACCACGCTGCTCCTGCAGCTTCAACTGAGCTGCTCTTCAAAAGACTCAAATAGTAGGAATCATCATATTTGAAAAGAGCATTCTCTTCACACACCCCAGTGCTGCTGGGTCCCAGGCAGAGCTCTGGGCAGTCAGGCACAACCCTCACGTGATATCACAACCCTCAGTATCTCCAACCCCAGTGTTGCCATTGCAAATATTCCCTCAGAAAAGCTGGATGCAGTGTCTCTTGATTTTCAAAGGAAAAAAAGGAACACAAACCAAGACAAACACTCAGCCCCTCTGTGCTGAGGGAAATACAGACAGGAGTCAGAGAGGCAAATGTAATTAGGAAACATATGAGAAGATTCAAAAAAGTTCAAAAGAATATGAGAAAGGAAATATATAAAAAGTAAATAAAACACATTGTTTAAAAATGTTTCATATTAGACTTCCCCTATAAACATTTTACTTTTTATTTTATAGATTTCATGCTATTCTAATCAACTTTATTTTTGTAACTTCACAACTGAAACTGCAAACCTTACAGCCTGTTTTCACATTTCTGGGGTGTCCTGTCAGTCTTTTATATCTCTCTAGGTGGGGGAAAAATAAAGTCAATGAAGTGAGCCAAGAAATTCTAATTTCAAAACTTTTATAGAAAATTCTGCTGAAGAAACTCAGGCACCACATCATGGAAAGACCATAAAGGTTTGGTGAAAACAGTTCCAACTCCCAGACAAATCAAAGCCTAAATAGTTTACTGTTGCTTACCAAGAGTTTGTAAACTTGTAAAGGATATTAATGAAGGTGTAAACTCTTACTGAGGAAAACCAAATCTTTGCTGTAGAGGACTGGGGTATTAAAATCAAGCAAACACAACACCTCATCTGCGCTAAACTGCACCAGAACCTCAAAATTAGAGCAGCCATGTAATCTAAAAAACAATTTTGAGATGCAAGGCTTTGCTAGCCGCAGTCATCTGGAGGAAGGTCCCATCTCATCTTTACAATCAAAGAGTTAACTCTGATGTCCCAGCACACAAATAAGTAAATGTGGGATAATTAGGAAACAAATTCTGCAAGCATCTTGAAAGGGGCTGGAGACCTTTGATCTTTATAGAAAAGAAAACATTACAATACAGTCCAGCTTTTGGGGTCTGCACACATTTTATACCAAGGCAGAGGATGGTATCTTTCCTAAAAATCAAGTAACACCTAATTCCATCATACCCTAATTATCTTAACTGATTTCATATGTCGAAAGGTATTTCACCAAAAGATTAGAGTAGAAAGAGGGACTGACAAAATAATTAAATATGCAATTTGCCAAGCTTGGGCAATATGGCTTTGAAATCACCTTTTCAGGAAGTTTTACAGCTTGTTCATTGACATATATATTGCAGCCTTCAGATTCTTATTTAAGCTCTTTGGATTACTTTAATGGATTAATACCTGAGTACTATCCACATAGAGTCTAATACTCAAGCCTGTTTCTAATTTGTCCAAAGTTGCACTACTTTCCTTTTGGTGTTATGATAAGAAAATGTATCTTGGGTTTTTTTTAATCATAAAATTCTTTCTTCCAAAATAGTTCTATGAACACTGAAATAAGCCTGTATCTAGTGTCCTTTTTGATTACGTGAAGTTCTTTCATGTTTTCTAAAGTTTTGGTGGCTCAATAAACAAACCTGCAATACACCAGCACCACATGGGGAAGAGTTTTACCAGAAGAGCGCAGAATGGCCGCATTAACTCCCAGATTTTTTTGTGTGAAAAAACATGTAAGGAATTCGTGCCTAGACCCTTCACTGCTGCACCACTTTGGGGGGCACACAAACAGGGGCTGGCATGGCAGCAGCCGCCCCCTCCTCGCCCTCTGGAGCCGCAGTGGCACAGGGACAACTCCAGCACCAGGCCCCCGGCCCAGGCAGCGCCCACCCCGCGCCCAGGCCTGTGGCGCAGCCAGACACAGCAAGGATATTCCTCTACCTATAGCAACAACAACATTCCTACTTGTGTCTCCTGCTCTTGCCTCTTTAATGATGCAGAGTTTGAAGGAAAGCTTTCCACCTAAAATCTACGACCTGCTAATAGAAACCATTAAAAGAATTACCAGAACTGAAAGCAAGAGCTGCCCAACCCAGACCCTAACACAGGCCAGGAGCAAGCACCCGGAGCAGAGGGATGCATCCTGGGGGCGAGCCTCTGACACTCCAGGGCCAAGGAGCTCTCTCAGACGTGGATAGCTCCTGTGACTAAATCCTCTCTATGAACTTCTTCCTTCCCAGCTCTCATCACAGTTCATGTAATAGTGATAGACTGGGTGAAACCCCACCATCCTCAGCTCATTTCACACACCACAAACAGCTGACTGTGCTACACACATGGCTCAGTGACCTCTCATTACTGGAGAGCCAGGTGCAGCCCTTGCACCCAGGTGAAATGTAGGAGGAACACTGCTGAAATTGAAAGACATTTTAAAAAATAAAATTAAAATACACACCCGAAGGGGTAACTATTTGGCCACAGACACCAGAGTGTCACTGCTCAAACACAACTCAGGCCCAAACCAGACAATAGCATAGCAGAGCAAGGGCAGCCAACTCCTCACACACATGTGGCAGTAAAGCCCACCTCACCTCACCCAATTTACCCACCAAGAGTCTGTTTCAGCCCTGTGCAGAGACAAACAACCATTCAAAACTCCTTGGAAAATGAAACTTCTCTTCCCAACACTTGCTTGGCAACCCTTCTTGGGCTGCTCAGTCCCTGCCACGCACATGGTCAGTGCTCATACAGCCACAGGCAGTTCAACCAGAGCTGACCCGGCTCCTGCTCCCACAGCCTATGGCACCTCTCCAGCTCAGTTCAAGATTTGTGAAAACAAAAGCAAAGACAAGCTTTAAATGTTTAAGTAGAAAAGAAATTCAAGTTCAGAACTGCACAAGACTCTGGATACTAGAAAGGGGAAGGTCTCAGCCATTCCTCCGGAAGCCAGCACACATTCTTTAATGAAGAACAGTTTTTCTCAAGATTTAACAAAACAATCTAACCCAAACCAGGACGGCCTTTGCCTCTGCCTGAAGAATTCCAGACTAATTATAAACTTCCTCTGAAAGATG
The DNA here is from genome assembly GCA_013400975.1 of Atrichornis clamosus. Taxonomy (NCBI): domain Eukaryota; kingdom Metazoa; phylum Chordata; class Aves; order Passeriformes; family Menuridae; genus Atrichornis; species Atrichornis clamosus. The sequence continues at coordinate 12,660 of WBMZ01017667.1, read as the reverse complement.
AAAAAATATAGCTGATACTCACAGTTCAGGAGAAGAGGCAGGCAGCAGCAGCTCAAAAGCAGTGATTCTACCAAGGGCTGCTGACAAGCTCCACACCTGAAGGAAATAGATGAAAAAGTGCTGCTAACCAGGGCCCTCCTTTTATCTTCAGCTGGGACCTGGGGATGCAGCCTCGCACCTGGCCAGCTTTACCTGTGGTCACGCTGGCTTCAGCATGACTCCCAGGCATGTTGGGTGTCAGTGCCCTTCATTCTCCTCCACAGCAGACCCAGTTCTAAACTGTTGGAGTTGTTTCCTACTGACTTTGTTCAGGTTTATTATTTTTCTGTTCCACATTATCATTTCAAGACATCGGAAATGACCCAGGATAGTGAAAGGGTACTTGTGGACCGCAAACGTGTGAGAGGTCCCGGTCGGAAAGGCTGTGGGTTATCAGGAGGTCTTGAGCAGGGGATGGAGAAGTGCTGCTGGACTCTGGGCTTGGCTGCCCCCAGGATGCTGCTCTCCCTGCGGGGGAAGCAGTGAGTGGGTGCTGACCCGGTCTCCCCTTCCAGGGCAGAGTCCTGCCCTCACTGGCCACACCAGGGCAGGTGCAGGGGCTGGGAGAGCAGAGGAAGAAGAGTCCTGCTTTGATGCTGAGATGTAGTTCAGGGCCTTTTTGTTTATTAGTGTCCATAAAGTTTTGCCAAGTGACACACGTTGGGATTAAAAATATTGGTAATGTCGGAAATGTTCCCTGGAAGCCACAGTTCAGCAGATGCCTTTAAAAATAACTAATTGAACCACAACAGAGAGACACCAAACTGACCCAATCCTTCCTGTCTTTAAAACCATGTACATACACCATCTTTCAGGGTCAGTTTATCACAACATGCCCCTTCCTCACTGGTGCATAGCAAAAGGGAGACCACAGACGTATTTATAGCAGGCATTGCTTATCAGATGGTATAAATACATCCATGCTGGAATAAATCATGGCACGGGTGTGAGCTCAGTGGTCCACGGCAAGGAGGAAGTGTTGCTGGGAGTAGCCCTTGGGCATGGGGTAGGCTGCCCACCGCTGCACGGGGCCGGCTCCCACCAGAGGGACTGCGGGACATGGGCACTGCTCCAGGAACTCACCTTTGTGTTCTCCTTCATCCTTGCACCAAGGAGCAGATGGGGAGGATTAAAGGGGCCTTCTCTGTATTGTCCTCCTCTGACCACTCCTTGGTAGCTGTTTACCTGTTTGCAGTTTGGATATAATGAAGCTCCCCAAGACAAGGGTTTGTATCAGTTTGTCCTTTGACCTACCTCAGGTAATTGTGATGGCAAGGCACCATTAAGGCATGTCATACTCCTTTGCTCCTATAGAAATAATAAATGTTTTCTTTCTAAACTTTTAGCTGCTACCAATTTACTCTAATATCATTATCACTGTTGTCCAAATTCTAAACATCCCTGCAGTCCCCCAAGTAGACTTCCAGATAGTATGAGATTAAGAGGAAAAACCAACAAAGTGGGTCTCCCATTAGCCACTGCTTTTAGGAGAACAGTACCTTGAGGATCCCCAGGTACAGGGACAGGCTCAGAGTAAGAGACGACAAGGAGAGGGGAGGCAGCTAATTAAGGATATTTCTGACTCACTTGTATGACTCGTGTCTCCTGAAGCCTTGGGAAACAGCTGAGATTTAAGATTTGCAAAACTGCAAATACAAATATATTGATAGGGAAATCAGTTTCATTTTCAAACAGCAAAACCTAATAATTCACAAATCATCAGGAGTCTTGGGCAGAGCTGCAGGCAGTGATGCACAAAATGGTCACAAAATAATTACTGAAGGTGCACGAAAAAGGCTAGTTAAGGAGCAAAATGCCAGCAAACCCCACCAAGACAGAGCTGCTGTGTCCTTGTGGGATCATTTAAGATAATGCCCACTCCTGTTCATGGGCAGTTAGGGCCTTCTAAGAATAAACTGATTAAAGAACATTTTGCAACCTATAAACTTGGTGCAGTTTAAAAGAAGTCTTTTAACCTTGGAGGTCTTTTTTTCCTTATTAAGAAGCTGGAAAAGCCCTTGCCTTGCCCAGTTTGATCAGCTCATTAACAGACTGACAATATCTTGGGAGCTGCTGATGCTCAATGCTTTAATAATAACATCTGCTGACTTCCTCAGGGCCCATTTCAGAAGAAATTAGGTACAGGTTTGCATGCCAAAGCGAGCAGGGATGTCATGAATCTGCATCCAGCTGGGAAAAGCAGACAGGCTGCGGAATCACTGTGGCCACCGCCACTGCCCAGCAAACCCTGGCTGAAGGAGGCAGGATCTGTTACTGGCCCCCTCCCCTTCCCACAGAGCACAAATCCAGGCTGCCCGTGCCCCAGCATCCCCCACAACCTGCGTGGGACCGAGGCAGGGGTGCCACCAAAGGGGCTGGTAACTGCTGTGGGATTTTTTTAATCTAGTTTCCTATGAAAACAAGGTTCCTGTGATCCCTGTGTGCTTGTCTGTCTGCCTGTCCTGCCCAATAACTTTGAACTCTTTTCTTTACTGATTTAAACCAGATTTCACAGAGAGGTAGAAGTCTCAAGGATAATTAAGTTCCTAAAAGGTTCATATAAGTAGGCATTTGGACAGAAAAAGGAATTTAGAGTTAGAACAGGGGAAAAAGCTTGCATTAAGGGCTTTGAGTCCATTGACTGGCTTCTGCCACCCGTGACAGGTCACTGCTGGGGACTGTGGGAACAGAGTTACGTGCAGGTGGGAAAAGCAGAAAGCCTTTGTGTAATTCAGAGAACAGTCAGTCGCAGGAAGCCACCTCTGTGGCCTCCAGCACTCGTGAAACTGATCCTCACACGTCCCCAGGTTTGTAGTCCTTGGGTTTTGTCAGTCCTTGGCCCAGCCCTGGCTTTTCCCTGATCAGTGGGGAACTCGTTTCTCACTGCAGAACAGTGACCACCACCACCATCCCTGGCACAGGGCTAGCCCAGTCACTCTTAGTTTCCCTCTCTCCTCCCTCTGCTCACCCCACGCCCTCTGCTTTTGGCCTGATGCTCCTGGGGCACACCCAACAGGGAATAGCCGCCATGGGCTTGCCTCATTTTTGAGAAAGGACCATGTTCAGACACTCCCGGTGGGAGCGTTCCCCTGCCAGGGAATTAACCTGAAATGACCTTATGGCACGTTGGTTTCTGGGGCTCCCTGTTTTCTTGACACTCCAGTGACTTTGGAGTCGCCCTCCCCGAGCTCCCAGCAAACCCAAACAACCAAAATCCCAACCCTTTGCTGTGACTGTGGGAACAGACACTGGTGTGCTCCCCGAGGAAGGGCAGTGCCACGGGAAGAGGGGCGCACTGTTGGACACTGCTGAAGTTTGGCCTCACCTCCCAGTACGTATCCGGCGAAGACCAATGGAGACTCGCCAACCTCCCAGGCCTCACCTGCTTCCCCTTTAGGAAATTTTCTTAATATCCAGTGTGAATTTTCCTTATTACCATTTAAACCCCCATTTTGATGCTTCTCTGTGAGGGGAGGGGACCTGCAGAGGGCTGTGGGTCCCTCACTGGGGGAGCGTGTCCCTCCCCAGTGCCCTCTGAGGCTGGAGCCCTCAGGCCAGCAACGTGGAACCTGTGCAAACCCACCTAAGCCTGGCCCAAGCCCTCCGCTTGAAAACTATTTGGTCAAGTTTCTCGAAGTTGAAAATCAGGTTTTGGTTTTTTGCCCAGCTGACAGCGCTGTTCAATTTGGAGAAAAAAATGTTTGGGATCATTAGTATCTTTGTGGTTCCACATCAGATTAAATAATAAATTATTAATTATAAAACCATAAACTATAAGCACACAAGGGAGCAGACTCACCTGCTTGGCATATGTGTGAAAATTCCCCTGGGGGAAGAGCACAGAACCCTCCTATCTTCAGCAACAGGTAGTTGAGAAACAACCAGTTTACTCACTTTTTCAGTGATAACTGGCATTGGCTTTCCCTCTCCAGAAGAGTACCTGCCCTGCTCTGCAGCACCTGGAGTTTTGCGCTTTGGGTGAGGACATCTGCTATTTGATTTCAGGTTTCTTCACTTGGAGGAGCCCCTGAGGATCTGCTTTGATCCTGTTGGACAATGGACATTAAATTTGGGCCTTAAAATCTGTAACTGGAGCCAAGCTTTCCAAGCAACACTCAGTGGAGCAGATTGCATTTACAGCCCCACTCCCATCACAGCCCCTCAGAGAGATGCCCTGGGGGTGCTCGGGCAGTACTGGCTGGGAGCAGAGAGCACTCCTTCACCTCTACAGGTACAGTTCAGGAAAGCTGCGGCACAGTACGGTCTCCATTGCATGAGTTGGTGGGAAGAATGTGAAATAATTCTTGGCAGAGCAGCTGGATGAATACTCAGTTTAATTTAAGATCCAACACTCACAAGTCCAACTACAAAGTGGTCCCACTTGGGGCATTCTCGTAGCTTTTGCTTTAATCGAGTAAAATTCTAGAGGTCAAATTTCACCCTCAGTAGAAATATGTCACAAGACTTCCAGCATTTCTGGTGGAAAAACCCCAGCCTAGAGCCCGTTTCCTCCGAGAATCACATGATGGTTCATTCGGGCTTTTTCTCCTCGACATGTAGCCCATTTTATTAACTTCTGCTTTGCTTTAAAAAGAGGCATCTACCGTTTTGCTGCCCTAAAGAAGCTCATGTTATAATTCAAGTGTCAGGACAGATTAAGTTAAATGTGCTGTGTGATTCCCAAAGGAAAACAAACTTCCAAACATCCTCTGTTTGCCTTGTTCCATGTCATGGATTGCATTAGAGCCGAACATGTAATTCTGTCGCCTAATGTGTTAAAGTTGGCAGGAATTTTACTCTCTGTGCAAGGTGAGAAATTACTGAGCTAACAAAACATTTCGTTTCCCCCTCCTTGCGTTCCTTCTTTATGAGATTCTGAATGTGACATTTTCACAAAAAATCCCTACACTTATTTGTGAAAAATGTATATTAAAACCAAAACACATCAAATGGAAAGAAATCACAGATGGTTTTATTCACAAGCAGCAGAATTAATGGCCTTCCCTACTCTTTATAAATATTGGAAGCAGATGAGTTCATTACTATTTCACTCTAATAAAGAAAATCTGCTTGATTTTGACAAGACATCTACTTATCTAGTGTTTCTACTGAATAATAAATTTATTTTCTTTGAAAAACAAAAGTTTTCAATAAACAGAAACCTGCCTGGAAAATTTGCCAATCAAAAAACCTCCAAACATCTTCATTTCTGATAGTGCTGAAATGGAATTTGAGGGATTTTGAAAATGTCACTAATTTTCAGAATAGAAAGTTTTGAAATGTTTACTTTGTGGTTGTCTTAAATTTTTACATCTTTCAACAAAGCAAGCAGAAAAGTGAAAACATCTGAAAAGGCTTTTGAAAAGAAAAGAGTCAGCACAAGCTGGATGAAGATGTGGGCTCCTTTATCTTCCAGAAATCCGCACACATGGAGCAGAGTTTAGGAGGGTTTTTTTAACCCGGCATTCAAACACTTCCCAGTTCACAATTCTGGCTCCGTCGAGTTTGCCAGAGCTTCAAAGTGCTGTTGGCAGCTTTTCCTGCGCTGGGATAAAACATCTTACCCAGGGGAAGCAAAAGCTGAGTCATTTTTAACCCCAAACAACATTCACTGATGTGGTCATCTTGTTAGTCATGGAAATCCCGTGTTAGCTCTGTTTGTGCTTCTTTCAACACTTATTAACCAAGGAGTGAGGAGGTTTTATTTTAAATTGCAGAAGATGTTTATCCTCTCTAGGCCCATGACAATCAGTTACATGGCTTATCCATCATTCCAGAGAAAGGAAAGGATTTTGAGAAACTCCCCAGGCAAGTTAATTTTTAAAGCTGTAGGAGGGAGAGAAGAAAAGAAAACAAACACCACCAAAGCCACCGGCACACAAAACAACCCTCTGATGACGCAGGGATCGTGCCAGCTGCCTCCAGCCCCTCTGCGCCTGCTGCTCCCCTCGGGCACTGGGAGGAATTCCTCAGGGCAGGAATGGCCAGGAGACACCTTGCCAGAGAGCAACAGCCGCTCCCATGTCTAAAAGCACTGAGCAGAGCAGAAGAAATTAGAAATTTTCCTTGAAACCGAATTCTGTGAATGATGGATGTAAGCCAGCTCCAGTCCCATCCCGATGCTGGGGGGATGAGGGCCCCCTGGACAGCAGGCCTGGAAGCTCAGCTGCGTTCCCAGGCACTGGATGTGCAGCCCCACGCAGTGTCCTGTGCCACAGGACTGAGCGCACGTCCAGCGGCAGCAGCTGTCAGGCAGAGGTGACAGAGATGCTCGCAGGCCCCACAAGCACAGCGCTGACTCCACGCAGCTCCATGCCTGCCTGCTGCCTGGGAAGCCATGGGCTGGCATGGGATGGACCTGCTCTGGTTTATGTCCTCCCCGCACCACCTCCTCCCCGGCCGGGACATTCAATCAGGTGCCGGTGACAGCTCCCACAGCAGCTCCAAGATGCTGCTTCTTACTTTTTGGTGGAACAAGTGGTACTGCTTTCAAAAGGTTATAAAAACATGTGCCTGAAGAGAATGTCGGGAACTTGGGTATTAATCTCCCTTAATTCAAAGACCACTCAAAGCAAGTGAGGCAGAAATATTGGCTGGGGTGAGAAGATGCCAGAGGTCAGATTGTGCACCACTAGCTTGGGTCAAGTTCAGAAGAATAATTTAGCACAAAGAGTAACAATTTTCAGTGTAGTGGTATGGTACTGGCCTCTCCCTGGCTGAGCAGCCCGTTCCCCTCGGGGCTCGCTGCTGCCGGCCACACAGGTACCTCCTGCCCACACTGCTGCCCGTGGGCCACCGCAGCCCAAGCCCTGTGGCCACGGGCTGAGCCAAGGCACCGTGCGCTGCCCTCACTGCCCTGGAACCATCCCTGTGCAGAGCATTGCTTTTGCCAGGTTTCACCCAATCCCAGACCATACAACATGTTATTAGAGGTTGTGTTGACTTTGCAGCATACCTTTGGAGAAAGACATTTTGAACACGTTTTCTAAGGCTTTTTATATCTGATTTCCAAGAACAAAAACCCCACAAACAAGAGCACGTTCCCTACAGGGGATCGTGCTGCCACGTCTGTAGCTTACCCTTCCAATTCAAGTAGTTGCTCAAGTCAGAAAATTAAAACACAAAACACAGAAAATAATCTGATTAAAACAAGTTTCATTTAACAAGTTATATTAAGAATACAGACTAAGCTACCACACAATGAAACTTCCCTTTGTAAAATACAGGAGGGTCATCTAAAATAAATATAAAACATAGTAACATTCATAAGATTAATGCACAGTAAAATCACTTTCAATAACCCAACCATCTTAGAAAACCACTTTGCAACCGCATAAAAAGTTTATCTCTGCCATTTGTATGATGACATTAAATCTGTTACTGTTAGGAAACAATTTCACAACAACCAACCAGAAAATCCAAAGTGTTTGGTTTCCCTGTTGTGAATGAACTGAGCAGCACCTCACTGAGCTTGTTTGTGAGCGGAGGAGCATCCTCTCCTCCCTCCTGTACCACAGCCCGGGCAATACAGCTCAGGATGACTGACGCCGGCATGCTCGGCTGCCCCGCCGCTGGGGGAATCCCTGCTGCTGGGAGGGATTCCCGGCTGTTTGTCAAGGCTCCAAGGCTGAGGTAATTATTTGAATGTAGAGAGATGGGCCTGCCCTTTGGGAGGAGCAGGAAGAGCTCTCTGGACTCCTGGGGCTGCCATGGGAGAGCAGCCATGGGCACATGTGGGGAGAGAGACCCCATGTCACCTGAGGGGCAGCCGGGAGGTGAAGGCCAACATGGAACCAGCTAGCTCCATAGGCATCACATCCCGTTTTCCCTCCTCCCAGCAGATTTCAGGGCCCCACAGAAGAGGAGGTGCCAAGGCCTGTGGATGCACATCCTTGTAACTAGCACCTGCCTGGCACATGCAGTGCCCATGACAGGAATTCTCCAGGCTCGGCAGCATGCGGGTTCAGTCTGGAGAGCTCAGGACACTGAGGGGGCAGTGGTGGGAGTGAAACCAAACAAGCCCAATGCTACAGACTACCAACAACCTTATACTGCACAGGAGGCTCCCAGGGATCCTCCAACAAACGCCGTGGGACACGCAGGGGCAGTCACAGGAAAAATCTGACTCCTATGGAACTACAGATATGAGGTGCTCCCATAGGGAAGACACCCGCTACAACTATTCACACTTGAATTTTATCACAAAATTCACACTCTACATCACTTTCTGGACTAACTTCTTGCCTTTCTGTGATTAACACTGCAGACAGCACAGCCTGGCCAAGAGTCACCTCGGCACACGACCAGCTTCTTGCCATGAGGAATCCAGGAGGCAGAATGTCACTACGAGTTCACATCAGAAGGTGTATTTTACAGTAAGCAAACCCCGCACTGCTGCTTTTCTGTCTCTGTTGCAGATGTATGATAATTTGGCAAACTAACTTCTTCAAGTTAAGCCACAAGATTAAACTACCCAGAGACCAGTTTTGTTCTACAAATTCAGGCAAGGTAGCCAAGAACATCTGGTAAAGCTCTGCAAATTCACTTCTGTTGCTTTCCACTGATTCATCTCCTCCCCTTATGCTCTAGAAGGCTTCTCCACAGCCAGACAACATCCGCATCAGGCTCCCTGAATATTTATTGCCTGGGCCAATTCTTCCACAGTCGCCTTTTGGACAGGGAGGAAGATGCAGAGAGATGCTGGTACTGGCCATGGCACATGCCAGCATGGAGGACTCGCTGTAAGGATGCAAGGACCAGCCTCGCAATGAGCTGCTGTGAGTACAAAAGTCATGGAACAGCCAATAAAACCTTCCCATGGAAATGCTGACCTGACACCCCAGATCTTGGGAATTCAGCAGTGCAAAAAAAAAGCTTTCTCTGATCAGTGGACTGAGAAGTTGATACAGTCAACCACCTTGCACTGTGTCTTGCTGTGTTTCCAAGCACTGGCTCTAAACCCTCTCCCTTTTGGAACTGCCCAGTTTTCCAGCCTATGGTTAGCAGGGCTGAGGGCTCGGAGGCTCTGAGCAGCTGCAGCTTTTTGTTCAAAACACCTTGAATTGTGTTTGCCTCACAGGAACCGCATCTGTCCTGTCTGTGCACTTGGAACAGGGTGTCCATGCAGTGCCCTGGTGCAGGACCACACTGTGGACAGCAAACTCATCTCTTAAGGTTCTTTGCAGGTGAGTCCCAAAGCAGCTTCGCTGGCCCAGTGTCAGAGAGAGAAAAGTAACTGTACAAATATATCCTGAAGATGTAGATGCCTGTCCCAGCCGCGTGTCCTGCCAGTGTTTCAAGTATCCAGTGTTTGCTGTAGGTCACTGCAGAGCAAGCTGAGCTTGTTATCTCCAAGAAGGCTGAGCAAATCTAGCAGTTGGAATAAATATTAAAGCACCGGTTTTCTCTTACACAAGGGACTCGAAGCTCTGCACCTGTTTTCCCAGACACACCCGGGGAGCGTGGCACTGGGTGCAGGGCTCGGTGGCTCCCGGAACCTGTCCCCTGCTGAGCCCCCGGCTGCTGCGCAGGCAGCCCTGCCCTCTCTCGGGAAGAGGCGGCTCTCAGAGGGGCTCCTGGCCACCATCTCTCCGCCTCCCGGTGGCAAGCACTGCCCCTGGAGCTCTGCAGACTGTGCTTGCTGCCCCACGCTAGCCCACAGCCCTCGCTCCTCCACTGTGAACAGGGAAGGTCAGCTCCCATCCCAAAGCTATGAGGAACGCACCGCTGCAGATGGCTCCTGTCTACCTGCCGTGAGCACTGAGCTATAGGAGAAGCTATAAATGGATGTCACAGAAAACTACAGAACAAATTACCAGCAGAAAAATAGACACACAAAAGATGAATGAGATGGGCACAACACTACAGCATGGAGTGGATTTGAACTTGAAGTGAACCTGAGCCGAATGACCAAGCTGCCATGGTATGTTCATTTGTCGATGTCGGCATCATCAATCTGGCCTTTGTGAAGCCTGGCAGTGAGGTCTGGCTTTTCTTTACTGCAGGATAAATAACAACTAAAAATGGTGCTGCAACCTCCAAGTAAATGAGCACTTCCAGGGGGTTACCCAAGGCTCCAGAGCTGGTGCAAATGGCACAGCTTTAACTCTTTTGCCCCAAAACAACACACATTCAATTGGCCTCTGCTCTCCAACCACATGGCCACTCTACAGAGGCAGGTCCAGAAAATTATTAACGTGGCTGAAAGAAGCTGAAGCAAAGATCTGGACTCAGTTTGTCCTGAATGTCATGGTATTTTGTGCTCTTTATCCCAGAAGTACAGTGTGGTGCCTTAAAACCAGAAATGAATCTTTGGACAAGAAATATTTTACTTATGTACAAATAAAAAATATTAGCCAACAGTAAAAAACCTGCTGTAATTCACCATTCTGTGCAACTAGCAAATGCCAGATCAATCTGAGGCAGTGCAAAGTGGGTCTGGACACACGTAGGACCCAGGCTGAGAGCAACAACACTGTTACTGTTACCATGGCAATTGCATTTCAATAGGGTCAGGGAATCAGTATTTTACAATATAAAAAATTGTACATTTTAACACTTACTCAAAAATTGCCATTCTGCTGCCATGATGTAGCTTTGTTCTACAGCAGAGACTTGAAAGAGCAGCACAGAGTCAGATGGGCACTTGTAAATAACTTATTACAGCAATGGGCTTCTCCAAGACATGCATTTGGCTCAGGAGTAAGCCCAGTCAGTGATCGCAGGGAGGCAGAGGTCAGTGTTTAATGTATCCCCCTCTCATCTTGCGCCATGTCAGAGTTCAGTGCTTTCCCATGAGTGCCGAGGAAACAGGTACATCTCTTTAGTTTTAGCAGCTAGTGGGCAACAGGTTAGAGAACTGTCTCAATGATGGGCTGGTGACAGCATCCCAGTTGTCAACAGGGCCCTGGCTTCACAGGCAGCTTGGCTGGGGTCCGTGGGGCACTGCCAGGGTCTGCCGGGGCACCACAGCCAGCATTCATCCATCCAGAAACACAGGACGCTTGTTGCTGTAGATCTGTATGAACACATGGATACCCTGTGCAAAGCAGAGGTGCCTCACCTCAGGACCTGCAGTGCAGCTTGGGCACTCTGCCTGCCCTGCCCTGCCAGTGCCTGGGAAGAGCCCAAGGCAGTTGTGAGCCAGGGTCCTGGATCCTCCAGTCTACAGCAAATCCAGTGACCACAGTGGATCTGGGACTAATCCTGGCCACAGCAGGACTGCTGTGCCCAGACCTTGGCAGAGGGGTTGGGCATCCACTGCAGCTCAGTTCTGCCACTGGACCGAGTGCTGCAGGAACCTCCTGCTGTGAGGCACTGAGAGCCAACCAGCTCCACCGCAGCTCGGGTGGCAGTACCCAGCCATGCCTTTTATTGTTCCTTTTAGGGCTGAGATTTCTCGATGGTCTGCAAGCTCCCAGCTGTGTTTGCAGAGATTTGCTACAGCTCTGGAGTCTGTGAGTGTCCTGCAGCAGGGTTACAAAGTGGGGACGACCAAGGGGCTGCGTCAGGCTCCTAGTCCTGTACTCACGTGGAGAGGGATCTGCAGGAGCGAAGGGGGAAAGGCAAGGGGAAGAGGCAGCTGCCGAACAGTCGCGCAGTCCCAACATGTGGAGCGGGGTGTGCAGGGGGTGGTGCAGCGCAGGGTGGTGGCAGTGGCTGGACACGTGGAGGTCCACCAGGATGGTCCCAGTGCTGTGTCCCGTGTCCTGCTCAGTAGTATGCACGCACACAACTGCTCCGGTGCCGGCACCCCTCAGGACGGCGGGACCGGCGGGCACCGGGTGGGGCTGGGCGGCAGGCGGGCGGCCGCACTCTGCTCCGTCCGGAAGCTGTAGTCATACTGTGGGGCAAAGCAGAGAGAGGGAACCGTGGGGCACTGACCCACACAGCTCAGGCCAGGGCACGTGGCCACACAGCCACACTGCCCATGCCTGGAGCAGGACAATATAAGAAGCAGAAAAATGAGACTAAAACTGGGCCTGGCAGCAGCTGGCTCAGGCAGAGCCATGTCAGGTGAGCCTGCTGGCATCACTTGACCCCACACCAGTGACTTCCCCAGGTAGGATTCACCTCCTCCCCCAAAACACAGCATTAACACAAACACAATCACACTCATCCTGCCCGTGAAGCAGCTGGTCAGAAAGCTTCCCCCTGGCAGGTCTTGATCCCAGCGGAATTAACATTTTTGGTTGGCAAGGTGGGCAAAAATTCCTACATACACATCCCCGCGCCCCCACGATGTCACTGCAGACAAGGGACTTCCCTTGCAGCCTGGCGTGCACTGTAGCAGTGCCATCTCGTGGCATGCTGTAGGCCGCACCCAGCCGGCCTCCGGCCACCCTCTGCCCTGCCAGGAGAGGCCGGGCTAGCGGTGGCTCTCCCATGGCGGGTGGGCGGCCGAAGCGGTGCCATATGTTGGGGTTGCCGGGGTTGGAGCTGCCCACAACCCCGGCACAGCCAGTGCAACGGCCCCGTAGCCGGGCTCTCCTCCCCCACATCTCCCAGCGTCCCATCTCCTGCCGAGTACCCCGGCCCGGCCCCGCGGAGCCCATCCCGGCCCGGCCGCGGCAGGCGGAGCGCCGTGGGGCCGGCAGGGGGCGCCGCGGGGCCGGCAGGGGG